>QGOA01005883.1:0-13083 GCA_003313075.1 Termitomyces sp. MG16
CACTGTGTCGGCGATTCGACTGGCCGTGGTTGGCAGGGGTTCGGCAGAAGAGCAGTAAGTCGACAGAGCTTCCTGAAGGAGGGCGATCTGCTTGATGGGCCCCTCGCGCTGCGCCCGTGACTTTAGATTCGTAAAGCAGTGCGCCGCGCCTTGGTCCGTGACGAGGTCGCGGTGCTTAGTATCATCGAGAGCGGTCTTTATGAAGGTGATGGCGAGACGATCATTAAGGCCCCAGTTAGCATGCGTGCGAGGTTCCCGAGTAGCGTCTGGCCGAGCAGAGACGTCGAACACATGCCCGTAAAGCCCGTTGAGAATCAGAGCGTCCTTGAGTTTCTCAGTCCACTGACTGAAGTTGCCGTCTGCCCGAGAGTACTTGGTTCCCTCCCATCTATGACGTATGATGTGTTCAGGAATGGAAGGATTCGAGGAGTCCGTGCTTAGGACAGAAGAAGGAGATTCAGGAGACATGGTGTGGGGAAGAAAGAGACCAGCGAGGACAAAGGCTGCACAAAGACAATAGACAAGGTACGCGACGCGACGCGTGATAAGATCGGATGAGGCTGATCAAAGAGACGTAGTTCAAGAGGTCTGTTTATCGAGTACTCTTACGCAGAAAAGTGCTCGATCCTATAGGCCCATAACCTGTTAGAAAACAGACTAAGAACAATGTCAGATTATTCCCTCAGTCCGATATAATTGACTCTGTTAACTGTACCTAAGAACAATGTCAGATTATTCTACGGTTCAGTTAGCGAGTGCGTATTGTTTATAGTGAGTATCGTACGTACCCCTCAGTCCGATATAATTGACTGAGGGTTGTATCTAGTGGTAGTCCAATATATATGTATTCGTGGTGAACAATGATCCCATTGTTCACCGTACTGTGATGAATGTGGTTAGTGGCACAATGCATTGGTGCTGGCCCTGTGTGATATCTTGGGAGTGTCTGTGTGATACGGTAAAAGGTCCAACACAATTAGTATTGCTTCTGCTGCCTTGAGTTCTCGGTAATTGTTCTAGGTATGGACCAGAGCCTTTTCCACACAGAACATCAAACGCTTCCGAACCCTTGCTCTAGTACGAGTTCCACTGTAATAATAATCATTAGTGGGTGCATACCTGGACAGCCCCAATTTAGGCTCGAACAGAACAGTTAATGGATATACTTGTTCAGAAGGAAGGAGCTGTGCCTCTTTAGCACTGGATATCCATGTGGTCCATGTACGGATGAACCCCTTTCTCCTATTCTTTTGTTGATAAGTGTTGTTGTAGCGACGTGATGGGCGATATGGCGTTCTCCGGGGGATTTGAAACGCTCGCAGCTGGGAAAGATCCGGAAGCCAAATGGACCAGCTCAAACGGTCCTGGAAATATGTAATTAGAAGGAGAGAAATGGGGAAAAAGTGAGGGCACCTCATTGTAGATGTCGAGTTGGTCTTTGAGGACGTTGTAGCACGATTCGTTGATGCTATCGGTCTCTTTGCCATTGTATAGACGACAAGCATAGACAGGACCCCATTCGCCGTTCCATACACACAGACTGTGCTGATCCATCCACTCGCGCTTCTTCTCATAGCTGCACTCCAAGTGCCTGCGCTGCTCATCCGTTCCACTGTACACCTCGGCAGCAACTTAAATACATACAAGTGTAGATACACAAGCAAACCCTCAGTCACGTATACTTGGGCTGAGGGTAAGCACTTGACTGATGCTACTTTACAATATAATAACACCGCATATTCTGTAGAGTCACAAAGTATGGATGTATGACCAGTCATTGAGTAGCCCTCTGGCACATCAAGCTATTGTTGTAACAGTCACTGTAATATCGTCCACGGCCAATACCTAGTAGTAGATGCCATAATGTCAGGTCACCCAAAGGGAGATGGTAACCAAAAACATATTCTGTCAATCGTTCAAGTATACGGTCGCGACAAAATTTGGAATCAATAGCAATTTCAATGGCTTCGTAAATATGCGAGTTGCAAGTATGTTTTGCAGAGAGAGGATCCACGTCTTCAAATAAAGAAAGGTACTCATCGCGAAACGCTTGGAGGACCTTAGGTGAATCTTCTTTCAGCTCTTCACGGGAGGGAATGTGAACTGACTGAGAGGCTGGCCCATCAATGTCATTAACTGGAGGGGTGTCTTCCTCCATTCCAATGGCATCCTTATTGCGCTGAGGTGGTGAACTCTGATTGCTGGAATCATCACTGCCGTCCTCTACATAGGAACCCTCTTTATCCTGATCCCATGCACGCGCCTCCCTCTGGCCAGGATATGTATAAAGCATAGGATCCCAGTCTCGAGTAATCCACGAAGGATACCTGGCAAAGCCACCTTGTCGTGAACAAGTACTTGCACCATCCCAATCAATCAGACCTGTGACGTGGCCCTCATCATCGACAAAAATATTTTGGTATGCAAAGTCGGGCATGGACAGCACAAACGGGGGACCATCTAGTGATTGATCAGGCAAACCCCCTGCAAAAAGGCGTAACAGGGACAGGCAGGATTTCTGGTGCTCTGTAGGTGTCACAGAGGCCTTTCTGGTAATGCCGTCCAAAAGGTACGCATGTACAGTGCTATACGGACCCCTCAAAATTAAATTTCCTTCTTTTCCCCAGATCTCGCCGACGGTAGGAAGCAGAGGACTCACGACGTGAGAATCCGTCTTTGAGTCATAATCAAGACATATATTTTCTTCTTTTTCCCAGATCTCACCGACGGTAGGAAGCAGAGGACCCACGACGTGAGAATCCGTCTTTGGGTCATAATCAAGACACCCGATAGCTGAGAATTCAAGATCCCGAAGCTGGATCATGCATGAAATGAGAGAACGGAAGACGTTTTTGCGCCGTTCCTCCGTAAACCACTTGGGATCAAACCACAACTCAGAAAGTTGGGAACCCTCAACACGATCTAAAATCATATACGGTCGGCCAAA
This sequence comes from Termitomyces sp. MG16, assembly GCA_003313075.1. NCBI lineage: Eukaryota > Fungi > Basidiomycota > Agaricomycetes > Agaricales > Lyophyllaceae > Termitomyces > Termitomyces sp. MG16. Next base: position 2,948 of record QGOA01005883.1, read on the forward strand.
AGCATTATTAACATCGACAGAGAAGTCGTGAATGAGAGGTATAGGGATGTTTGTGCGACTCTGAATGAACTTCATGGTAATGATGTCCGACCGCAGACGTCTTTCCAACCAAGGGTTCCATTTGGTCCGAGGGGTACGAAATACCCAGTGGATATCATCTTCGAAGTCGACAAACCAGACCACATTATAAGAACCAGATTTGGGAAGGGAATTGACTGTGCACGTCACATCAATCGAGGTGGTGCATTTGCGGGCAGATGTTGCCAGGGACGCAATCGAGTTTAAATCGACCTGTTCAATAAAAGAGGGGGTGGAGGAAGCTTCTGATGCACTCGAGAGTGGGTCATGAGTCAGATGAACGTCTGACATTGAGGGGATTGAAGAGATAGGGCAAGGGCGGGAAGAACGAGAATAAGGCAAGGTGTATGAATGCGCAATCAACTGATTCCCCACGCGTGCGCCACACAGGCTGTATGCAATAATAAGCAGTTGTTTCTATTGTCCTTGGATCGGGGTAAATAGGTGTGGAGGGGTTGCCCCAAGTTAATTCGGGCTCTGGATGGATGTAAGTGCTTTCATCACCGGGGATTGTAATCTCATTGTCTTGGTTTGTAGCTGCACATGGGTGCCCGTTTCGTAGGCGGTACGCCAAGTCCTCGTATTAGTAGTGGTCATTTATGACTCTAGCGTCTTATGATCATTAGTACTCGGGCAAGTTCCGTGGATGAGAGTCATTTTGGCTCTCGCTCCCGTCCCTGGAGTAATATTATCTCTCAAAAAAGTTTGTGACTCGCCTCTGTTACGTAACTACCGGAAGCTAAATGCCACTGCTACCGTTGTAGTTTGCAAGAAAGAAAGTTGAGGAAACCCGGCACAAAGGCGAGCTATGCAACGATATACTTAGCATCATCGTCAGTACCCTCTCAATTTTTCTCTCAGGTACATATCTAACCCTTTGTCTCTGCAGCAAAATGACACTCAAGGTGGTATTGAGCTCGAAGCCCACGCCGACGCGTCTTTCATCATCCTTGCAGGCTCAGACACAGTCAGCGAAGCGATGACGGCGCTCATCAGGTACATCTGTGCCGATCCCGATGTACAGCGCCAGCTTCGGCAGGAAATTCTAGCGTTTTATGAAGGAGCCGAGGGTACTGCCAGTGAAGATGCATTTGAATTCTCCAAAGACCGGCTCCCATACCTCGACGCGTGTATACAGGAAGCGCTGAGATTGGTCCCGCCTATTGCTGCTGGTGTGTCCTGTTCTGCTTGTGAGACTGAGTTTGGGCATCTTAAACCGAGAGGGTGTAGGCCCTCCAAGGTGGAAAAAAGATGCTGACACCCAAATTCTTGATCATGTCATCCCTGCCGGCACGACCGTCGCATGTCCTAACTATACTATGTTTCATGACCGTATGTTTTGTTTTTTGTGACTATGGGCGCAATTCGTTGATGGTCCGTGGTTCTAGCTCACAACTTCGTCGACCCAGACTCCTTCCGTCCGGAACGTTGGACCCGACATGGTATCATAGGGCCGCATAAAAAGGAAGCCTTTGTACCGTGGTGCTACGGTCCCGGGGTCTGTATTGGGAAGCCCGTGGCGCTGTATAATATGAAGTAAGTGCGAGTTTATTGTTCAGGACGACAAGTTAACCGCATATGGCTATAGGTTGTTGACTACATGTTTATTGAAGAAATTTGAGGTCTCTTTTGCGGAAGGTTTTGATGTAGGGAGGTTTGATAAATCTTATAAGGTGGGTCCGTTGGGTTGGGTTGTGAGGCTTGGCTTTTTTCTCTGACGGTTATCTTTAGGAGCATAATTTGTGGGTTCATGACGAACTTCGTGTTATACTCAGGCGGTTGTAGTTGCATTCTCACTTTTGCTTATAGAATACATATAGGGAAAATATTCTACATTTGCAATATATCTGCTTTAAGGTGTTTCTTCGTCTTTCAATGCGCTTCTAAGGCGTAACATCCCGACATTACTGCAATTTTGTTGCGCATATGTACAGTTAGCACAGAATGAATGAAGTGAAAACGCGGAATACATTGAACAACCATCTGGATAAGTCAATCTTTATGCTTTTTGTTTTCTGACATGATTTCAACCTTATCAATGTCCAGGACTTCGAATTTGTTTCCAGCTGCACTGACTGTGCAATTGACGTATCAGCGCTATCCTGACAGCGAAGTAACTTGAGACGAGGCGTAGTAGTTTCCTCACTTCGACTGCAAGAATTTGGGTATAATGTTGACCCGGACGGATATAAGGATACGCACATTTGTTTATTACCCACGCGTGAAAAAACCGGTCGAGGTGCGATATATTACATATCTATTGATCGTGAGAAGGAAACTGGGAATGCTTGGTTTTTAAAAAAAAGGAAAAATGGAGTCTAATTGACCATTCCTTTGTGCTAGGCCCAGGTGGTACGCGAATAAGAAATTGTAGCTTCGGCCGGGACTCGGAAGTAATTAATAAGGACCGTGTAAAAGACTAGTTTCCGCCAATCGGACGTGTTTACATGTGTAAATTGACATCTTGTGAAGAGAAACTCTTGAAATTAGGCCCCATGAGAGAGAGTCGACGAATGCCAGCCACATTTGGCGAAAGCTACCTCGTGCCCAACGCAGGCACCTGGAGTAGATCTTTAGTGGATCAGCGGGTGTTGCTGACAGAGACCAACATTCTGGGACTTTCTTTTGTATTCTATCGATCACCATTCACAGAAGACCTGATACAATAACGACCTCGTCACTCTCCCGCCTCCTGTTCTGCCTTCAGGTTACCAATCATGTCTCAAGTACGCGGTTTACCCCTGCTGAGTGGGCCGCCGCCACACATGGAGTCGGCAGGTGATGCATGCAGGAAATGTAACAAGGAGTTCAACATGTTTCTTAATAGATCGCACAAGTGTAACCACTGTGGTAAGTTCTGAACCGGTCATCCGACTCCACGCCTATCTCTCTGAGTCTTCTAGGTTACTTGTATTGTAGTAGTTGTTCTGACTACCGGGCAATGATGCCGCGTAGCGGACAGGAGGCAGGATATGATCCCATGCCAGTCTGCGCGTATTGCATCGATTTCCTAAACAGTGAGTAATGAGGGTCTGTAGGTGCCTTGTGTTGAGTGAATCACAGTTACTGCTGCTGGAAAGGGCACGTTGAGGACCTTGCAATTATCTAGACTTAAGAGATATCTGGAAGCATACAATATCGATATTGGTCGTGTCTTTGAGAAAGATGATTTAATCGACGCAATTTTGAAGGCGAGGGTGCGTTCTCTCTTCTCCGGTCTAGTTTGTCTGCCACCTGTCTTACTGTACATGCTGTAGAGCCCCAACGGCTGCCTTTCACCAGAAAACGAAGTATGTTCGTTCTGGTTCGGTCCTACATATATCTGACAACTGTTCATAGGATTATTACAGAAATTATTCCGTTCCAGACAAATCGACATCGCATACACGTTCCCGTTTCTTTGGTCGCTCCACTGGACAGAGCTCAAATCGTCCCGTAAACCCTGCACCATCAATCCCGCCAAGAAATACACGTCCCTACAATTTTCCTCGCCCCGATCTTGAACCCAATCAACCGCCACAGCAACCACGCACTCCCCGTCCAGGACCGCCCCCGCCACCACGGCAAACGCATCCATCGTACCAATCTCCCCCATCCGTACCTCCGCGACCGCAAAATCAGTCACCTCCACCACCATACGATGACCAACAGCGACATCATCAGCAGCAGCATAACCAGTATCATCAATATTCTCAACACCAACCGCCCCGTCCGACGCCGCCACAAGCATCCCGTCCCACCGGACACCCACAAAACCAACGTCCCCCTGCCGCTCGGTCGACTGAGAACGCTCCTCCCACGGCTTCGCCTCCACCCACACTCGACCAGCTCCTAGACATGCCCGATGACTCCATTAAAACACTCTCCATCGGCGTGCTCAAATCCATCCTTTTCACAAACCACGTCAACGTACGTCAGATATTGGAGAAGGAAGATCTGATTGCGAAAGTGCTGGCACTGATTGAGGACGAGCGGCGGGACCGAGAGAGGCAACGTGCGTTGCATGAGGCAGAGGAGCAGGAAGCGATTGAGAGACAAAGGGCTATGTTGGAGGAGCATGCGAGAGTGCAGGCGGAGAGGGAGAAGATGGCGAGGGCGGAACAGCAGGCACAGAGACAAGAAGGGTCCGTTCCTGGTGAAGTGCAAGGTGCAGGGACGGAGAGCTCCTCTGAGCCTTCGTTTGCCCCCGCGCCGCCACCCAAGTCGCCTCCAAAAGCTCGTGGTAATGCAGCGGACTTGGAGCGTACTGGTCTCTGTGTTATTTGTCAGGACGAAGAGGCCAATATTGCTATTGTGGACTGCGGGTATGTCTTTGCGACTGAGTCCTAGGACGTTTTCTTACCATTTTTCCAGTCATCTTGCGTTGTGTAGAGGATGCTCTGATCTGATTATGGCAAGCTCAAAAGAATGTCCACTTTGTCGAACGAGGATCGTTACAGAGTCTCGATTGCTTCGCATCTTCAAGACATAGACATTGTCGCCCCCTTGTTGTACCTCATTGCATTTCTTCACCTTTACATTCGCCCACCGTGTTTTATATGCTATTCAAGCTGAAACTTTGTTCCTTCTGATTGTTACTCTCTTGACACTATGGTCGAATTAGGAATTACAATATACCGAACTAACAATATTATAATAAGGGGCTGGTAAGATAAGTAAGCATGATGTGTAGGTCTGAAAAAACATGTCAACAGGCACTAGTAGGATATAATCTTCCTAGTTCCACCAGAACGCAAAAAAAAGAGCAGAACAAGTCATCATCAACGATGAGACAAGAACCTACAGAAGCGATCTCGAGGGTACAGCTCATTCGTCTTCAGTGAGCTTCTCGATATATACAAAAGACACCAAAATGTCGTCCGCAAAACTCTTCCATTCAGACATAATCTCTAGGAATGGTTTGCTCGCTTTACTTGTGAAGGATACTTGTTGTCCTTTGGGGTAATAACGAGCGACAAGCATGTGTGGATGGTTGTTCAGCCGTAGCTAATGAAATGGCATCCAAGGTCAGTGAGACACTATTGTCCTCCTTGAAGAGTGTTCACATACCTCTCCCGAGCCAAGCTTCCATCTGAATTGATATCCGTCAATTTCAAAGACACGGTCGCTAGGATTTGCCGAAGAAGTAAGTCGTTTGTATGGATGGAGACGAGGACGAAAAGGAGTACGTACCAACCGTGTATTCCCCAACCCTTCTTCCTGAAGAACGACCTTGTCTGCACTTCCTGATTGCGAAAATGCAAACGCGCAGAGCAGAACGTCTTCCACGCAAACTGCGCAAGATGTGAAGACGACACATGTCCATTCCAATCCTCAACACGACTAATAGTGGTAGTACGTCCAAATATCCTCTTTGGTGACCGGGTTTCGTATATGACATCACCATTCTCAGTGCTGAACGTAGAGTTCCAGGCTTTCTTGCCGGACATGTAGAGTCTCATAGTTGGAAAAGACGAGATGACACAAAGAGAGTTCGTGGAGATTTGTCAGGCGATGGTCTTGACAGAATGTAGTTCCGTCAAGATGGTCCCTCAAGCCGTCTTATATACATATCTGACATAGCTGTGGTCGAAGCGCGTAACTGTCGTGCCTCGTGTCCACCTGTCCATGGCAGTGTTGTTACGGAGTGTTGTTACGGAGTGTTGTGACCTTCGCATTAACCCTGTTGGACCTTAAGCTATAAGGGCGAACAGACAACAGTTCAAGTGGCTAGTTTCGAGTCAGAAGGAAAAAGACCGGAAGAAAACGTGGTTGATGATGACTGTAGCGGTTCCCGCTATGGAATGACTGGCAGTTACGAGTGGGTCACAGAGTAGTAACGTCTTTTGTTCGAATGGGACAGGACAGGTGTGTTGTGTTCCATTTTAGGCAAAACGTTTGATTATCTGTTTATCGATGGATGCCGTCAGAACCTGAGATAATCGCCACAACTAGATTGGAATGGCTCTATGTCCTTGTTTGCAGCACCTCGCCTGTCCTTGTCGTGTCGTCAATACTGCAATAATAATACCAGCTTGAATTGAACCAGTATATGGTACAAATGTATATTACCGTGATGTATCCTATTTTTCTCCGTCTGCAGACAATTAAGTTGTTAGGAGGTAGACGGACACACATATATGCTGCTGGGACAATAACCAGGTAGGAGTTCGAGATACTACCCTGCTCAATGACCAGGTCAGTGGCGGAGAAATGGATCGAGGGGAAGCTCTATGAAGGGCCTCACAATCCACAGAAATTTCACGTGACCTCAAATTGTTGCATGCACAAATGGCGAGGCCCAAGCACTGCCACGTTCCAAACTGTTATCGGCCAACCTGATTTGTTTCAAATGAAGTGAGCGGATTCGACCACGAGTATCAGTGGTTCTAATCTATTCAGTCATCGTTTCCACACCCCAGAATTGTTTGAAGAGAAATGACAAAAGCACGTCCGCATCAGGGGTTTCAGCCACACAAAGAATGCTTGTGGAAAGCCGTGATCTCATAGCTTCCTCCGTCTCGACCTGTGCGGGAAGCGCACTGGACTCCCACATGCCGTGCGAGACATTCTTTCTCCAGCTCGGCTTGGATTCTTGTATGATTGACTCCTGTTTTCCTCTCCCTCGTTTCACTAGTTTAATCACTACGTTCACGCCTTCGGACCCCAGGTTTGTATATTAAGTTTCCCGAGTCTAATTACTAAGTTTACGCCTTCGGGACCAGTCCGTGTGCCACTATTAGCTTTCATCAGTTCTCCCGGTTCAAGTCTGCATGTACTAACTGCGTAACTTGTGGCAATAACAACACTCCTTCCCCTCTTACCTGCCCGATCCGTCAAAGAATGGTTTAGGAAGGTTGGTCAAGCCCTAGGATACGTGACCCAACTGTATATAATCGTTATTATCGGACACTGGGATATACCGTATTTTATGGGACTTACTTTCTCCAGTTGCTTCGTTCTCATGCCCGCTAAGCCTCGTGATCTTCTTATACGGACACTTCTTGACAATCGCAAGGCGCAAGATCAGTCATTTCAGCCCTACCGACAATCATGAGGAAGATAGTGATGACATGTTCAATTTATACTTGCGACAATTATAGAACCCGAACCATTCTAGTAGCTGCAACCAACTAGACAAGACAAAGTCAAAGAGGTCTAACGCTATGAAACGTGCTGTACAATCTCGACCTCGACATCCTTTCGGATTATGACTTGAGTCTTGTACGTTTGAAGTCGTTTTATCTTGAACCTCACTACCTTGTTCGCTAATAGAAACTCATATTTTATTGCATAAACCCAACCTTGACGGATTTTTGGCATTCCGAAACACTTGACCTTGAATATGTCTAATAGGTATGTTCGCAACAGGATAATATCTCACTACATGCATCCAGAGTCCTTACTAAATTCCTTGTGGGTCACGATGCAGACGCCGTACACCAAGTCAACCATATGAATGAACGATGAGAAGCTGTCAAGAATATTATACTGATGGGGTCCCCGGTTGGTATAAGCTAGTCGTGGAAACAAGATAGAATTGTTCGCGTGGGATGTTATAATTGCTTGCGAGTTCCTATAAGTAGCTGACGACTGCAGCTTCATTTCTAGCGCAATTCTCTTGAGACCTTACGCTTTACCCATCTTGTCTAGCAGGTGCGACCTAGCCATCTCAATAACTGTGTTCAAGAGTTGATCCCATGTACGCATAGCTAGACAACACGGGATGTGGACCACACTTCTGGCGGCTTTGGCCTCTATGCCTATCGTTGCACGCTCTATGGCCTTGACAAATTCATTGGAAGCTCGAGACACCTTAAAAATAGCACCAAAAATTTTCATCATATCACTCGTAAGTGTTTATCCGTTCAATTGCCTAGCACGACTATTGATCTATAAGCAGTTCACTCCTGAGGCCAATGTCTGGTACAACATCCCTGAATTCAATGTTTTGGCTCAAAACATCACAGTTCCTGGGTTTTCCCCTCTATTCCCAGATGCACATTGCACAGAGGACGGTGTCATTTGCCAACTAACTACAGGCGAAGCAGAGATAAATGCTGCGTTATCACTCTCGGCCCTCATCCGCTCACCATCTTTTGACCTTCGTACCACCTATTTCATCATCGCCGGTATAGCAGGCATCAATCCTAAAGTCGCGACTCTTGCCTCCGTAACCTTTGCTCGTTATACAGTCCAAGTTTGCCTTCAATACGAATTTGACGCCCGCGAGATTCCAGATAACTTCCCTACGGGCTATATTCCGCTGGGAGCAAAACAACCGGATCAGTACCCGACTGATATCTATGGTACAGAGGTCTTTGAGGTCAATGACGCGCTTCGCAAGCTCGCAGTGGGCTTTGCGAAGACTGCAAATTTGAACGACACCGCAGAAGCACAAGCTTACCGAGCACATTATTCTGCCTTTGAGGCTTACGCAGCTGGTGCCTCTGCGCCATCCGTGGTAGAGTGTGACACCACAGCGTCTGATACCTTCTGGACTGGTAGGCTGCTCGGTGAGACGTTCGAAAACACAACTAGCCTGTTTACCAACGGTACAGGCGTGTACTGCTCTACGCAACAAGAGGACAATGCCCTTCTAGAGGCACTGCTTCGCGGTGCCAAAGACGAGCTCGTTGACTTTTCGCGCATCATCATCATGCGCACAGGCTCCAACTTCGATCGGCAATATCCTGGGCAGACAGCGGCAGAAAATAGATTTGGCGACTCAGGGGGATTTGCGCCCGCAGTAGCCAACATCTACATTGCTGGCGTCAAAGTAATTCAGGGTATCCTTGATGAATGGAACGAGACATTTGCAGAAGGTGTACCTCCTACGAATTATATTGGGGACATTTTTGGGACTTTAGGCGGAGAGCCGGACTTCGGACCTGGGAGCCTTCCCCCTGCCAAGTATGGAATGGAAGCCGTATAGGAATCAATGGACACCTCGTAAGGTCGGTAGCCACACGGTGGAGTTTATCAACAGACAATCAAGTTCGGTACCAGAAGTTCCAAATATATGCTCTCGAATTTTTCTCGGGCTATTGGACAGAGTAGAAGAGAATATATAGCAATGATTCACAATCGAAATACACCCGAAGGGTAAAAGCAGCGCAATAACTTGAATACATACGAACAGGGTACTAGATCTATTGCTCGTCGTTTATCTATCAGCTAACGTTTCCTTCTCGTTTATGTTTGGTCTACTGTGCGTTCACGTTGACTATGCTCCTCCGGTTATCTATTGTCCTCGTGAAGTTCAACTGAAAAACATCTTGTTCCAAGGCACTCTCATACAATTCTTCCTTAATAAAGCAAAATCTCTGAGGCAGAATTGCCAATCCGAGTCTCCACAGCAGTTATACTTGTCTACTCATAAACAAATTATAATTTGTCTCATACTTTGCTATACAGTTTAACAGGTATACAAGTGGTTTTATCTGGTACTACAGATTGCTCAAATATCATGGCTTTTATCCTCCAGCATGTCCATCTCTATCAAATCTGATGCCATTGAACAGCCCATACAAGCTGGAGTTCCATATTAGAATCACTATATCTAGGCATGGATTAAGTAAACAGATAATCAGCTTCATTGATCCTCAGGATACTTGGTTAAAATTATGTTGTAAAGCATGCGAAAAGAGCCACTGCTGATGTCACCCAACGCTAAGTCTGTAATAAGCATTAAAAGGAGAAATTTGAGATCCATTTCTCCTGTGACAAAACCTTTTCAGTCTTCTATCGACCCAGAATGCTATAGACTGGGGAGCAGGGCTCCTTGAACAGTGTTTGAGCGTAGATGCATAGATGCGTAGGATCTTGAATGGTGAGTAACATCTCCGAAAAGGCCTGAATCACAAACAACCATGAAGACAACCAGCTTCACCTATGAGTACGGCTTCTGATAGGCAGGGAGGTGCGCAGACGAGCATGTTGTCATATCAGGCGGTCTCGTAGGTTGTCTTTTTGAGGATGTGTGGGTGCCCTCAGATTGCAGAGAAACAGCGAGAGGCCCTTGATCTACCAGTTTTTTGCGGATCAATCTTTCGTCTGATAGTTCATACCTGGCCAAG
>QGOA01005887.1:0-25455 GCA_003313075.1 Termitomyces sp. MG16
CAACCTCCGGATGCGCTCTGAAGAACGTTTTACCACCTTTATCGTACGTTTTGAGAAGGAAGCTTACGAAACAGGTTGGAACTACAGCGCCCTCCGGTACGCCCTCCGCCGCGCCCTGCCACAACGCATCAAGGACGTCCTCCGACTCGCCCCAAAACAACCCTCCTACGACGGATACAAGGCCCTCATCATGCAGATCGACCAACATTACTGGGAAGACCGCAGCGAGTACTCGAATTTCCGACCCCCCTGGAACCCTAGGGGAGGACCCCCTTGGCCCCCCAGCGAGACCCCCAACCCCCAGAATTGAAACCCCGGTCCCCCCGCGTTCCCTGGCGGCCGACCTCCGGTGAGTCGCGGCCCGCCGAATACTAACCCTGGCAGCGGCGCCCGTCCCCAGGCCCAACTCAACGCCGCCGTGGCTGCCCACGACCCAGACGACGCACCAAGCCCCGAGGAACCTCCGGAAGACCTCGAAGACCCCTGTCCCCGTCTTGAACCCCGGAGTCCTAGCCCCGGAGTTCCAGACACCTGAGTATTTGCAGGTCAAGTCCGCATTGTAAGGGTGTTGCTTCCCGGAAAGCCCCTGATTCAGCGGAACCTGACACCCAGCAACAAGGGAAAGTGGAAAAAACCACTGACAAAAAAGTCAGTGATGATTATTGAGAGTGATGACGGTATGAAACTCTTTTCCTGCTCAAATAGCTAACCAATAGTTAGCAGATGAACTAGCCAGTTCAATTGTAAGACCATCAAAACTATCCATCCATTCATCCCAACTGTCAACCTTCAACCACTCAGCAGATCCTCTTCCGGTCAAGGGAAAGGGCAAGGAGCAGGCAATGAAGTCTAGTCACAGTGAGGACATTGTGGCTGGCGTGATAGCAGGGGTAGAGAGCCATTTGGACAGGATGGAGAATGGGTTCTAGGAAGTATTGTGGAATGTTGGGACACAAGTGTGGGATGGGTTTGTCATGGCTGAGGAGAGCTGGTTACCATATATTAAGGACTTCTTCCATCGCTACAAAACTCAAGTTGACATGCTTGGTGCCACATAGAAACTCTGCAAACCAATGTTTCTCTTGCAGGTGAGATGCTTGCACACCACAATGGATGGATCCGTCAGACAGAATGGAAGATCCACAATATTTGGGGTATAGTTGACACTTTGCAGAATTGACTTCACATCTCTACCCATCCCTCCAGTCCATCAGCTCAGAATGATCTGGCAGTGCATACAACAGGGTGCAGTGGACTTGGACCCATCACTAAAGAGGAAGAATCCACTCCTGACCCCACTGCTGACCAATCCCCTGCCACTGCTGACGTATCTGTTCTCACTAGTGACACTTCTGCCCTTGCCACTAATCAATCTCATCCCACCGCTGACTTATCTGCTCTCACCATTGCTCTGTTTCTGCTTCAATCTCTGTCATCTCCTCAACCATCTTCCATTCCTCCACCACTTCCTGCTGAGGATCCTCTCCCTTGCCCAAGGGGACAGGCTTGCAGCAACTTCCAAAGTAGCTGGCTGCTGATGCAATGGACCCAATCATCCAGTCAGCTTACTGAGAAACAAAAGGCAACAGAAGACAAGTGAAGATGGATGGTTTAAGATGGACAGCTTCTTATTGTACAATTTTTTTTTGTTATGATAGACATTGCTACATTTTTGTAATACAATAGTTTACAAAAATGTAATGTAACATTCCTCTCTTCCCCACATCAATGACGGTGGACTGGTTGAATAATCTTAGTGCAGCTGCTACTTCATTTTGCTGGTGTAGACATATCAATGTATCAAGCTGCATCCTCCTATAACATTTGTGCTTGAGACTTGTGGGGTCACTTGAAATTTGTTGACAATTGGTTAGGCAATGCCTTGCACTTCTTTTGGTTTTGTATTGCCAGCCTTCCCTCACCTTCAAATTGGTCATTGTTCTCATCTTGAAGAATATTGAGCACTCTTCTTGACACTCTATATCTAGAGGAACCATCACTAGGGCCATTAATTGGAGGGTCTGGATGGCTCCATCCTCTTTGTTGTAAGAGGTGGATGGTAGTGGCATCTACCATTGCTGTATCATCACCACATTTGTCATAAGCGGATGTGTCATGAGTGGACTTGTTGTGAGCAGAAGCTTCGTTGTGAACCATGGATCTGTTGTGGCACTGAGGCTGTGGAGTATGTGGTGAGTGCAAGACAGGGGGTTCCTCCTGTAAGTCAGGCAGTGGTGTGTGTGGTACACTAGGTGACAGAGGAAGTATAGGCCTCAGTTGCCACTCCAAGTTGGCTTCACATCCGGTGACTAAAGTAGATCCACCATCAGTGGCTCCATCATTAGTGATGGTCCTACTGTTGCCATCAACTACTGCTGATGGTGTTGTCCTCTGTTTCCAATTTTTCTCTTCATTTTTGCATGTAGCCTTATGTGCTGCTGCTGCTGCCACATTTTTTTCATAATCAGCTTAGATGCTGTACTTGGCAGCTACTGGCTGCTTGTGATGGTTGAGATAAACTGTCCAGCAGAAGGTGTCACCAGATCCATACTGTCCTTGATGGTTTCTCCAGAAGTTCAGCAGACGTAATAGCTCAGGCCAACTAAGATTATGAGGATCTTGGAATATCAGACACTCTGGAAGATACCTTGAATGTATAAATTAATGATCATTGGTCCTCACTGCCTTATAAGGAGCAGATTCATAGTGGTAATCAGACACAATTTCTGACCAAGTGATCAGATGATGAGCAAAGGTGAAGAAAACTAGGATTCACTGTAATGAGTATTTAGATAGTCCCAGACAAGCATTTCCAATTCTGCCTGAGTTTGAAATATATTTGATCCTGGATCTGCTGGTAATATTGAGAATCCATCTCTATCCAGATCAAGGATAAGGTCATGGCATGTAAGGATAGGAGGAGTCAAATCATAGGATGATTGCATGTTGGACGGCATGTCTCTACCAAGAAGAGCAGACATGTAATCTATCATCTTCTTGTTGAGGTCCTAACAAGGTCAGGAAAGGAGTCTTGAAAGGTAAGTTGGTTAGCATGGGTCAAGTATGACATATTGTCATGACTATAATTAGTGTCAAAATTGTTTAAAGAATGATGGCACCATATACATTCTAATAGTCATGCCTTTATCTGCATACTAACCAACAATAGTTCAACTCAACATGCCTATCCCTCTAAATCAAAGCACATCTGCATTGTCCACATGCTTCAAACCATGCTTTCAGGCCTTTCTGGAGAGACAACAATTAGAAAGCAAAATTAAGCAGATGGATGTACGACAAATAAAGGACAGATGAGGGACAAAAGGAGTACCAACTTGCGCTGAATTTCTGGTGGATTTCCTTTTTTGCTCTATTCTGCTGCCATCTTCCATAAATGACTTTCCTTCTACAGTGTGAGTTGATGCATAACATTTTTGACAGCCACATTGTAATGTGCAAATGTGTCCAATTCCAAGGCATTGTGATCCTTACCCCTCAACAATCTCCTCGTTTATCTCCTTTGCCATTGTCTGCTGGACACCATCTTGCAGTGAAGTTTTTAGGAGCACCTTTGAATCTTTATGCTGATAATAAGGGCACCAGCAATTCTTGATATACTGTACAACCTTCTATTCAAGCAAATGATATCTAGTTCTTTGCAATGAGTTGCTGTACCTACTTTGATTCTCTCTGCCCACTCTTTCCCTGTTTTTGGCTTTGTCCCCTTAGTGGCCCAGTAGTTGAAGATATCTGTTAGGATTTTATCCTTCAAGATAGCAGTCTGAGCTTGAGGAGTAGTTGAGGAGCGGTAGAGTTCCTTGTATGATTCAAAGATAAATCTTTTTTCCACTGTAAATATCAGTTCCACTCATCTTTTCTTTGGTGAAAATATTGGTTCAGGTGGTTGCAGGAGGGCAGATATGTCTGTACGTAGATAATATAATTTTCTCCAACCACACAGTTCTCAACCAAAGGATCACATGATAAAATATACATTTCTGTTCAGTGTCTGTTGATAACAGACGGATTTCATTTGTCATCAATAGATATGGTCCGCTGTCTGCTGGTATTTGGCCTGTCTGAATTGGGGCATATTGCCAATATCAATGAGTAGTCTTGTTAGATCTCTGGTAATAGCTAGGTCCTGGCCATAGATATTTGATTATGAACCTGAACTCTCTAAAGAAACGCAAGCAAGCAAAAACAACAGTCATCAGGCAAAAGGACCTCATTCTGTTTGCTGAGGAAAGGACATGACTTACTCAGAACACACAAGAGTTGCCAGTCCTCATAATACAACAGCTACCACTGGGTCCCATTCCCATTGTAACTGGTGCACCACCTGCGGCATTTCCAGATGATGATAACTTTGCACACTTGGACAAAAATCCAACAGTAGATGATGTAGATGATACAATGCCTGTATCTATAAGGCATGTAAAGGTGATTTGAATGTATGCTATTATTGAGAGTGAATTATTCAAGTTCATACATAGACACAGGCAGATTATCTTAATGACTTTATTAACCATGTTCCACAGTTGCTCAATGGATTGCTTGGTCATAAATTAATGGATGACATTACTGATTGCCTTGCTTGTCCTGACCATTACCTGGCACAATGGCAATGCTGTGATTGCGTTGGGTCAAGTATATTCTGTCGTGGATGTTTCTGCTGCACGCACCACTCCAACCCATTTCACTGACCTGAAGTATGGAATGGTAGGTATTTCCAACCAATGAATATGTCAGATACTGGAGGGTATTTCTATATCCAAACACAATTCATTGCATGCAAACTGTCATCAAGGGAAGGTCAGTATCAGGGCTCTTGGGACTATAAGCAGAAAAAGCACATTCAGGAGCAAAAGTTTCTATGACTTGAATATCAACTAGATGTTGAACTTTCATCAGCGGATAGCGACCCAGGACATCCAGCAGCACATCTATCCATGACTTCAGATTTCCTGAGCAGACTTCAGAATGCCAGCCTTGATCAAATCATAGAAGAGGAAGAGCAACAGGAACCAGAGAATAATGTGCCAATAGAAGATATTCCAGAAGATTGGCCAGCCACAAACAGGTTCCATATGGACAGATATGATTGCTTTGGGAATTCAATACAACGGATTGTTCACACAACTGGAGTACACTACATCACTGTCATTTCATGTGAGTGTTTTGGGATAGATGTCTTGGTGAAGGATACCATCCACTCGCAGCTGGTCCCCAGTATATTTGATTGGACACAAACATATTTTACAATGGCTGTGCTGGACAACTTCCATCTGACAAATCTAGAGTGCAAAGCATCTGCCTACCAGTACTAGTAGAAAATTGCAAGAATAACTTCTCCAATTGCATCTTCTGGTGAGGTGGATAAACTTTACTGCAAGCTATGACAAATTTCTCGTTCATGGCAGTGGCTGAAGAAGTTGAAGTGGGCAGGCTTCGGACATGATGAATCAAGGCACCCCATGGTGCCAGACCATGATGAACTTGCAATATTCTGTCCAACTTGCCTCCAACCAGGAGTCAATCTTCTATCCAACTGGGAAGAAGATCCTGTCTGGTGGAAGTTCAATTGTTCTTTAATGATGGACAGCAACTTCAAGGTAGATCATGTCCGACATTCTAATCCTGCTCATGATGTATGGCATTCAGAAGGCGGTGGTATGATGGCCAGAAGAGATGAGCTCACCCACTATCTCAAGCACGCAAAGGAACAGCCAACGGTGAGTGACATTTTTTAACTCTACCTGTCTACTGTCTGCTCATCAATTCAATCCTGTCCATTGGCCATCTGCTGGACCTCCATCTGTCCAGGGAGCAGCTTGTGAAAACACATTCAAAGCTATTGAAAAGGCCCTGATGATGAACAAATCATGCGACATTACTGGTATTGTTGCAACAGCATGTACACGGCACAGCTGCTTTGCTCCTAATAGTGCAACAAACTTGACCCATGGTGAAGGCCAGGTTTACACAGACTTTTCCATCACACGGGCAGTTAAGACAACCAACATGGATGGAATTCAGCGTCTTCTACTGGTATATGACATAGCATGCCAGTAGTGTGTCAAATTTTCTGAATGGCTTGCTGAGGCCAGAGAAGTCCTGCTGGATAATCTACTCATAGACTTTGCAATAGAACTTCTTCATGTCCATGGGCATAAGGAGGATTGTTTTTTCCGCTTTGCCCCGTCCTTCATTCCCGGAGCTGGTCATTTGGCTGGGAAGATAATTGAAAGTCTCTGGTCTACACTAAATGAAGTCTCACAGATGGCCCATACAGCTACCTTGGCACATTGGGCAGAAATCCTTGATGATCACATGTGTGACTTAAACTGGAAGAAGCTGCTTGACATGGTTCCATTCCTATGTCAAAAGTACAGGACTGCTGTTGAGATAAGAGATGCAGCCATTCAATATTTCACTGAGCAATTCATCGGAATATCAATGGATTTACTAATAAGCTGAGAAGCCGGAATAGCTAAGGCAGAAAGGCTCAGAGAGGAGGGAAACTGTAAAGCAATGGATATTCTGAAAGCTTGTACAATGACCTTCAATAGTGCAAGTAAAGACCAAATGGCAGCAGACAGTGGAAACCACTCAATGGATGTTGCAGTGACGGATATTCATTCCTTCTGGATTCAACTTGCCCTTGACATTGAGGAGCAGCAATAAGGTGTATTGCTGATGGCCCAACCTATTCCACTAATTGGAAGCTCAGAATTGCAATTCAGGACCAGGTTTGCCATTTGAATCGGCATGCAAGCAATGATGATTGGCAAAAGGTCGAGGTAGAAAGAGAACTATTAAGGGTTTGACTCAATGTCCTTGCTGCTTCTCAGGACAGGAGCGGGTTTATTGCTAGTGGAAGGCGGACTGCTGTAATGGCCCAAGTTGATATTATGTTATATATCTTGTTATTATGCGATGTAACATCGCATTTATACTAGTGTTGTAGTACTTGGTAGAAGTATTACTTGATAGTTCTGGGGCTTGCTAGTATAGAATATGACCTTGACTTCACACTGACTTTGACAACCAAAGAGATAATTATTGTTTTGAATATGTTTAATAATTTTGCAAAACACCGGGTTTTGAGAAATTATGATATTGAATGAGAATAATAATATTTCCACAGGTCGAGGTTTCTTAACAAACTCTGGCCTAAGCAATTCACTCCCTGGAAATCACCAAGCCTTTGCCTATCAATTGCCTATTTATTCTCTACTAAACTTGGGCTATTTATACTGTTTTTCTGGTGCACAGACCACTATCTACATATGACTCTTTGTCAGAAACTCTCCAACTTCCAGAATGTATTTGATAGTCCAATTTCCCTTTTGGGAGGCCTGTTTCAGTGCTACCTGCTCCACCATTCAACTTCTTGTTCCGCCATTCTTCTGGATGTTTCTGATTGCCACTTCTCCATTTGCTTGAGCTCCATTTAGCATGATCTCCTTCATAGATCCTTCTTTCCTCTTTTAGCACCTCCCTGCCTCCCCTACTTCTTTCCTTTTCCCCTCCTGGTTGTCAGATTGAACATTGACTGATTTTGATGATAAAATTGTGAATTATAACATTGAATGAATATAATAATTTTCCAATTTCATCCTATTCCATCTATTGCCAAACATTGACTGATTTGATGATGAAATTGAGAATTATAATATTGAATGAATATAATAATTTTCCAATTTCATCCTATTCTGTCCATTGCCAGCTTCCATGCTTTTCCTCTCCATAACAGTGGTTAGACTATTGTTGAGCTGATAGTTTGAGCTGGTCCCTGCCTGTTGTTCTGTACTTTTCTGTATATTTGTTGGGATGTTTTCAAAGATAGATATTTGTTGAGACTGCTACCAGGAGGCTTACAGTTTTCAGCCTATAATTAAATGTTTATTTTGACTTCTGGTGCATGTTTTGTCCCTGACTGCTGGTACAGCGTCATATCAGTGTTTATAGTTATTTTTGAGTAGTTTTTTTTCTTGTGTTACATAGCTGAAATTGAGATGCTAGTCTGATTCACTCGTGTGACTAAGGACTTAAAATTCTCACTGTAACTACGTTACATTTTTTTGAATCTTCTGGTTCTCAGCTATCAGCTATTGGCACTCTGTCAAACTCTATCAGCTTCTCTGCTTCTTACACAGCCACTCTACAAAATTTTTTGTCAAGAATACTCGGTCCAACATGGTCGATCCTCATGAAGATAAAGCACCTGACGTGTCCAGTCCAGACAGTGGACAGCATGTGGAAATGACGACAAAGTTGTCAACATACTTACCTCCATCCAAGCACAACGAGGGGTGAGAGCCCTCAACCTCAGTCACTAGTGAAGGATTTGGGATGCCAGGGAGCCTATCTGTGAAGCGGATAAAGGGGATTCTTACCCTGGCCCCTGGAGGTGGCATCCCAGTAGCTATGTCAACTGGGGCCAAGGCAGGTCCAGCTGGACCTGAGTGGAAGCAGACAGTATCCTTTTGGGCCGCAGGGGTGCTGCAGTCTGAGGAGGTACATCTAGGCACTGGAACAGCGGAAAGCTCGCCATTTTGTCTGGCCAAGGCAGAGCAAGTAGGGGGTGGAGGTAGAAAAACACCCCCACATACGAGGTCAGGAGCACGCTATGGGGCGTCTGTAGTGTGAGCAAGGTCTGTGTTGCATCATGAGGTATGCACCATGGTCAAAAGTGAGCCCAAGAGGGAGGGCAATGTAAATACATTGCAGGTGAAGGCTGAACAGAAAGGAGATGGCGTAGGTTGCCGAGCATACGTGGAGGATGCGTCTTCAGATGAGGAGGAGCAGGACAGAGTGTCATCCACGCTCAGAGTGCAACTGAAGATTGTACTTGCAAAGTATCCACAGGTGACAAAGGAAATGATGCAAGCGCACCTGCAGCTGTATGTGGTAAAGCACATCCAGATGATGAGGTGCCGCCAGCAGGCAGTGCCCCCTGAAGAGTCAGAAGGGTATGTCGAGCTGTTTGCTCAAATCTTTGAGCTTGAGGTGCAGCAGTACCTTGAGCGCAAGAGGATGAGGAGTAGTATGGCATCTACTGCTACACCAACGAGCTCAGTGGGATATGACTCCCTGTGGTTCAATTGTACCCCAGCAATAGAGGAGGTGATGGAACTGCTAGAGGTGCCCAAGAAGGCTGACAAGTCTCAGGAAGACTTCGTGTAGCAGTGTGCTGTGGCCAGCAGGCAGAGATACTCAACAGGAATAGATAATGAGAGGGAGTCAACAGTCAAAACGTCGATGCAGGATGTAGCAGGAGGTGTGAGGAGTGAGATGGGGGCGGAATACCACCCGATACAGGGTGAAGGAGTCTCAGACTCTGGGGAAGGAGTAGAGTAGCTGGGGCTGGAGAGGCCAGTAAGGCAAGTGGAGCTGCAGCGGAACCAGCAGGTGGCAATGGCCAATACTATGGCCAAGCAAATCAATTTCCAGAGAATGAGGAACCAGGACCTCCGAGTTTGGGGGGAGTTATGGGTTGACCATCAAGGCATTGTGTTTGAAGGCGTCAATGGTGTGACATGCATCGGCAGCATGTGCAAGGGCGATGGGCCACAGGTGGCCCAAGGCAGGATAGCATCATGCGCAGAGAGGTCAGGGGCGAGAGCCGCAAGTTGACCAGTCAGCAGGCACCCAGTGGGTGACAGCAGAGGGTCAAGGCAGTGCAATCTACTGCGCCTGAGGCACGGGAGAACACACCTGGGATGAATGAGGCAGCTAGAGTGCATAGGGAAAACATGCACAATCAGTTGATCTGCCTGATGGATGACGCGCTGGGAGCGCATTTCAATTTTCCTGAGGGGGTTAAGCCCTGGAGGGTGGAGGCAAAGACTATACGGTCTTATACTAGGGGCTACCAGTTTTTGCAGCTCAAGGACTGGGCCATTGATGTGTGCTATCATCTGGTGGCATGCTGCTATGGGGGAGATGATATGGATCACGAGTGAGTGTTTGTATTGCAGGAGTTCTTGGAAGGAGAGGCAAAGGCATGGTATCGCCACCATATCCTGCATAAGAATCAAACGGTCCAGGAGTGGACATTCAAGGATGTCCTCATTGGACTGTACAATTGGTTTGTAAGCCTGTTGACTATGCAGGATGCATGTGAGGCCTTTTGGAAGGTGCAGTATAGCGAGAAGACAGGCGTGCAAGGGTTTTATGATGTGCTTTGGGAGCATGCTCAGAATATGGCTGTCTACCCAGATGAGTATACCATACATGAGGCGTTCCTGGACGGACTGCCCTCGGAGATGAGGAGGTCGCTGATCTGTGATGATAATTTGTCTCCTGAGATCAATACCGTGATGAGTTTTTGGCGTATGCTGTACAATATGAGCAGTTGCTAAAGATGGCAACGCACTACAAGCGGCAGATGACAAAGTGGCAGACGCCTCAGCGGACAGTTGACAAGATTGGCACATTTGTGATGCAGCAAGCTGACCTGGTGTTGGGTAGCACTCTGTGGATTGTGGTCCGTGATGATAAATGGGGGAATAGGGCCACCCAACAGGGAGGTGGAGATGAGAAGCTGTGAGAGGACTGGGCCAAAAACAAAGTGAATGTGCAGGGCCAGGGTCAGCTGCGTAAAGATGAGGGTGGAGGCCCAAGGACAGGGCCAAAGATCGTGAGTAAGGCAAGAACACCTGGGGTCCAGCGATGCTTCAACTGTGGGGTGCGTGATCATTTCGCAAATTCTCCTAAGTGTCCCCAGTATATGCTGTGGGACCATGTGCAGCTTTGGGCTGCCCATACAGTGGATGGTGGCAATGGGGAGACAAGTAAGGCTGGCAGTGGGCCAGGAGGGGACTCGGAGGCCAAATTGGCTGACAGTGAAGCGAGTGACAATAAACGCGTGGTGGAGGAGGATGATGATGAGTTGGTGATGATGGATGTGTATGCCAATGACTACTATAGTCGTGATAGCAACTCGGAACACTTGGTGGTGCTCATGGACTATCCAGAGGATGAGTATGATTGTCCAGAAGGAGACCAGCACGTTTGGATGCGGCGAGTAACACTGCATAAGGCCTCGACAAAGCTGATGCACCTGAGGTATAGGTGAGATGAAAAGGTGTGTCTGGTGACATATGTGAATGTGAATGGTAGTCTTGCATGGACGTTGTGGGACTCGGGAAGTACCACATTGGGAATCACACCCCAGTTTGCGCATGTGCACCAGATTCACATTAATGAATTGGAGGAGCCCATAACTCTCCAATTGGGGACAGTGGGCAGTAGGTCGGTAGTCCAGTTTGGGACAAAGGCTAAGGTGGCCATGGGAGGGGTGTCCACAACAGAGTACCTTGATGTAGCAAACTTTGATTGCTATGACATGATTATTGGTATGCCATTCATGCACAAGAATGGAGTCCTACTGGACTTTAGCAAGGATGAGGTAGTCATTAATGGTGAACGACTGAAGGCAGAGCAAGTGGTCTTGGAAGACATGAATGGATGCCTGCATTGGCAGAGGGCAACCAAGAAGCGCTGCAACAAGAACTAACTCCATGGTCGCCAATGCAAGGCAGCAGTGGAGGAGGTGAGAGAGGAAGTTGAGCCTGTGGCCAGTCTACTGGCGGATTTGCTGTGCCTGATAATGACTGAGGAGGAGTTTCAGGTGGATTAAATGGCTCGGCCTGGGATGGTGAGGAACGGGGACACCGGGGTGGATGCCAGAGTGGGGATGAGGCAAGCGGTGCAAGTGTCGAGAGAGTGTCAACCAACGACATTGAAGGTCAAAGTAGAAGACCTGGTAATGGAGGAAGAGGAGCAGTGGTGGGCCATGGAGGCGGCATTGGTGGCAGGCGCCAGGTGCACCCTGTGGGACCAGCCCTGTGCTGTGCCTGAGGTGCAATGGGCCTATGACCCGCAGATGCCATGGGAGTAGAACAAGCTGGTGGCTTTGATGAGCATCTGGAATGTATGCAGGGGGTCTGGTAGAGGCAAGGTGTATCGCCTAGCTACTCCAGATGAAGTGTCAGCACCTTTGCAGTTAGCGCCAGGACTGCTACTGCAACTGAACATTGGAAATGGCAGTGCTGAGCACCTGCAGGCGCTCGATGACAGGTTCTGCGGGCACCCACAGGAAGTGGTGAACAAACACCAGCTGGTTGACAAAGGCAAAAGGCCAGAGGTGGATGTGGAGCTGCTGCACCAGCGGTGGCAGAGGAAATATGCCGATATTGTCAATGGGACAAAGGAGGAGTTGCCTCCCTGGAGGGATGTCAATCATGAGATAAATCTCATTGATGACGACAGGCGGTATAAATATCATTTGCCTCGCTGTCTCCAAGCATTGCAGGACCAGTTGCAGGACAAGATCAACTGGTACTTGAATGCACGTTGGTGGGAGGCAAGGCCAGCAGTGCAGGCAGCACCACTGTTATGCATTCCCAAGAAGAATGGGACACTGCGCACAGCGTTGGATGCATGGCAGCACAATGATAACACTGTTAAGGATGTGACGCCCCTGCCGGACCAGGAAGTCATTTGGGAGGATGTGGCTTGGGTGAAGGTGCGGTCAAAAATTGACCTGACTGATGCATATAAGCAGGTGCGCATACGTACCTCTGACATACCCAAGATGCTGTTCACGTCACCCATGGAGACATTTGTGAGTAATATTATGCAGATTGGCAACTGTAACGCACCAGCAACGTTTCAGAGGTTGATGTCGAATGCGAGGCCAGCTGGCTGGCTGCACTCTCTGCCTATTTCCATTAGGCCTTGGGACTCGATTGGGATGGACTTTGTTGGTCCTTTCCTGAGGTCACAGAGTTATGATTATCTCTGGGTGGTCATTTGTTGGATGACCAGTATGGTGCATTTGATACCGGTCAACACTACAATAACAGCAGCTGAGTTGTCATGGATATATCTCAAGGAGATAGTGCAGTTGCATGGGCTGCCGAGCTCCATTGTCAGTGATAGGGATGCAAAGTTTACTCCCACTTGGTGGAGGGAATTGCATAAATTGTTGGGAGCAAGGCTGCTCATGTTGACGTCATTCCATCCGCAGACTGATGGGCAGACAGAGCGTGCTAATCGCAATGTGGCACAGATTTTTAGGATGGTGGTCTAGCCAGACCAGGGGGACCGGGTTGATAAGGTGCCTATAACCGAGTTTGCAATCAACACAAGCGTGTCTGAGACAACGTATTATGCGCTGTTTGAGTTGAATGGTGGGTATATGCCTACTATGCTGCAGGAGTTTTGCAGTGATGGGGTTGCACACTGAGGGGTGCACGAGTTTGCACAGCAGGCGTTGGCTAATCTGGTGGACACACACAACACAATTATTGAAGCTCACATATTTCAGATGTGTAACGCAAACACAAGGAGGGGTAAGGAGCCTGCAATTGCGCAGGGTGATCTGGTTTTCTTGTCTATGAAGAATCTCAACTTGCTTAAGGACAGGGCAGCAAAGCTTTGCCTGAGGTGGGTAGGGCCCTATTGGGTCCATAGTGCTGAGCTGAGCACATCAAACTATGTGCTGGAGTTGCCAGCTGCATTGCAGAAGAGGCAGATTGTGGCTAAGTTCCATGTGTCATTGCTATGACCTTACAGTCCGAGCAATGATGTGCTCTTTTCTAACAGGGCCACCCCAGAACCCTATGACTTTGGGACTGCCGAGGATCAGAAGTGGTTTGTTAATGAGATCATTGGCCATTAGTGGATGCTGCAGAGAGGCCTCAAACTTGAGGTGTGTTGGAGTCTTGTGGGAGCCATTGTGCAGTTGCATGGAATTAGAGGCTCTGAGCCATTACCTGGAGCTGCAGGGTGTTGGCTTCCCGCAGGACCTAGCAAGACGTGTGGGTGATGTGTGAAGGGGGCGGTCAAGCTGGGCCACTGGTACCAGCAGTGGTGAGGGTGATGGAGGTCACAGGGGTGACGTTGTGGAGCATGACCATACATGGACAGGGTTATGTCAGTGTGACTGAGTTTGTCAGCAGCATAACATGGAGAGATTTTTTTTCTCTTGACTTCAGTCTGCTCCCCTACAAATTATTGTGATATGTCATACTATCAGCAACATAAACAGCCTGAGAGCTCAAGCACAGGTTCAAGGAGGGGGGGGAACTGGGCATGATCCAGTGGACTATGAGGAAGAGAGTTACGAAGAGTTCAGGCAGCAGCCAATGCAGGTGCTGCCTGCACAAATGTTCTATGGGGGAGGACGGTATCAACAAGGTCCCCCGGGACAACCATACTATCAAGCAACCCAGTGGGGGTATCCACAGATAATGTCGGGCCTGGTTGGCCTGGTACCTATAGAGGTCAACAATGAAGTGCAGAATGCGACGCAGTACTATTACCTGCACCCGAGGGGAGCAGTGCAGTCAATTCCACAACCACGGGGAGTGGCACAGTATGTGCCAAGAGGGTATATGGGAGCCTCCTTAGTGCCACAAGTGCCTCTGCAGGCACTGCGGCAATCACAAAATGTTGGAATGGAGTTGCAGGTACACTGGATGCAGGGAGGTACAGTGAAGACGCCCATTGCTCGATCTTCTAGTGGAGTTGGTGGAGGGGCCATTTACCGAGCTTACAGTGGAGGGCCGGGATGAAGGTATGGAGGCAGGAGAAGTGTTGACTGCAGAGAGTATGGGGGTCTGCAGGGCAGAGGAACCGGCAGAGAGAGTGAGTGGGACACCAGCAGGGAGAGTGGGAGTGCCAAGTGCGCTCAATAAGAGTATGGAGGCTTCCATGCATGCGCCAAGCCCTGTGGTGGCAGCGCCAGCAAGGAGGTGGGGGCCCAGGTGCCCGGTTGATGTGAGCAAGCTGGTCTCGCAAAATTTTCCTGCTAATGTTCCATTTGGGGCAGGGCCTGCCCAGCTACAATTTGTACTTCCAGAGCTCCTGCCCACTCCAGCCAGCATGTTTGTCATAGCACTGGTACCGAGTGACCCACAGCCTGCCCCCAGTAGGAAAGAAGAGAGTAAAGGCAAGGCTAAGGCAGATGAGGACAGTGACTATGGGCAGGACTCGTCCTCATCCATGGCGGAAGTGAAGAGGGTAGGCCCGGAGAGTCCTCAATGGATTTCCTGGGGAGACAACTATATATTGTGCAGGCACGCAAAAAGAAGGCAAATTGGAAGCTGGAGGCAGAACGCCTCATGGAGCAACAGGCCAAGATGCAGTCTGGGAGAATCCCTGACTTGCTAGGGGCATACATTTGGAGCGACGCAACTCCTGTTTTGTGGGGGGTCTGGGAGAGTATTTCTACTGGTCCCCTTACTCCAATGCGATTTTCTTTGGAAACAAGGCCAATAAGGCCTCGTACTTTGAGCAGCAATACCAGAAGAGTGCGTCTGTACCACGCACCATGGGGATTCCCCGTGAACCCACACAAGCTAGACAGGCTGTTCAAGTACCTGTCTAACAAGCACACTCCATGGCAGGAACATATTGTGGTGTACATGTTGTTTACGGAGTTCCAGCACTTTGCTGGGATGCCTGAGACCGACTTCCAAGACAACACTCTGAGGTATGCGCTGGACAATGCAAGGTTCACATCACCAGTTGACCCTCGCCGACCAGGCGTTTCTGAGGACGACACTATGATGGAGTGGGTGACCATACCAGGAAGATGGCAGCTTGCAACTTGTGGCTATGCATCCTCCTCCTCCTGTGCAACCGTTTGACATCAACACATTGGTGTGGTACGCCATTGTATTTGGCTGTCCAGGCCTGGATAATGCATTTACTGGTCTGGCCTTTGACTTAGCATACCGGATACACTACCATACGCTCTTTGGTTACACATTGGCACGGGCAGTATGTGCCAGTGGAGCGGGTCAACCCACCATAGTGCGACAGCTGGCACTGGTGTTTGCATGACCTGGATTGTATCAAGAGGCTGTAGCGGCCTTCAATGAGAAGGATGCTCAACACCCTTTTAAGCCATTGGGCGGGGAAAACTTTGAGTGTCACCAAGTATACGTGCCCAAAAGCACGTCGCAGAACTTCAGCAACAATGATGCCCTTCATGTGCTTCTGCAGAACCGTCTCCCAGTAGAATGGGTGGACCATGCATACACCTACAGACTGGTGTACATGGAGCATCACTTTTTCAAACCCACCATATCGCTCGACATCTTCTGAGCAGCCAATAACGAGCAACATCATTGCTTGGCTATGTACAGCGTGCCTCCTGCCATCCCAAACTGGGACAGGTGGCGTGAGATGGATGCAGATGATCAATATTGCTTGTTATTTAAGATCCGTGAGGAGGAGAGGGCAAGCATGCCCACACAGAGCAGGAGAATGTACTACTACATTGGTACTAATCCCAATTTCGAGTACTTGCGGATGAGACCACAGGAAGACATTCCCCCCATCCTAACACCCCTGGGGTGCCCAGTGGACACCAAGGCAACTAACGTCGCCCTAGAGGATACGGAAATGGCTGCTCCCGAAGAGGTCATGGATGCCCAACCATTGTTGTCGACTAACGTCGACTCAAGAGATGGAAGTGGCAGCAGAATGGGCAAGGCTCCTAGCCTGTCTCCCACCCCATCAGGATATTTAGCATAGATTGGAACCCAGTGCATGGGAGAGTGGTGCATTAGCACCCAGCAATATTGAGAGATGAAGACAAATGGGCGGCAAAGCTGCCCCACACAAAAAAAAAATGAGACTGCACCAAGGCAACAACTGAGCCCTCACTGCAGTACAGTTAGGTTAGATCGTGATAACAATCTCAATGGGGGGCATGTAGTGGCCCAAGTTGATATTATGTGACATAACGTCGCATTTATACTAGTGTTTATAGTTACTTTGGAGTAGTTCTTTTTCTTGTGTTACATAGCTGAAATTGAGACGCTAGTCTGATTCACTCGTGTGACTAAGGACTTAGAATTCTCACTACTGTAACTACATTACAACTGCCCCCCTGGAACTGGATGAAGTTCCCGGAGCCTTTGACAACAATGAAATGGTGGAAGATGGACAGCCAGCGGATAACCTTGGACCAACAGATGTAGTTGTTCCAGAAGATTTTGAAATCTCCTTCCCATCTATGATCATGGGTAATGTCTCACCATTAACAATGATAGAGCGCAATCTGCACTTGATTCAAATTGAAAAGCTCCTGCAAGCTCTTCGGAAATTCATTGCAAAGAAATCATTCCTATATTCTCACATCGTCTGGGTTGCCCCAAGCAAGAATGTGAAAACTCGAGCTTGCGCATCTCTTCAAAAAATCCAGGCCTCAATCCTGGTGAAGGCTCATGCCTATGCACGATGCCACAGTGCACTGCTGTGACTGGGATCGGACCCCAGCATTCAGAGAAAGTATCTGGTTCTACAAAAAGCGAATTTGAATGCAAGCACAGCTATATGAGATCCCAACATTCCTGGTTTATCAAGGATCAAGGTATCTTGGATATGGCACTCTAATTCTGATACAGAAAATGAATCTGCAACTATTTCTGAATGTGAGTCCTCTTGTTAACATTTCCGTTATCATTATATCCATTTGTGAACATATCTCTTTAGTATTGATGTGATGGATGCAGCAACAGTGACGGATGCAATATAATCTGCCTGTTTGCTGGCAGCAAGTCCATTGCTGCTTCTGTTGTCAGTTCTGTTGCCACGTCCATAGTTCCTGCTCAGATGGGCCAATTGACAGGCAGCAAGTCCCATACCAACAGTATTGATGGTGAGCAGCCTGACCCTCAAGACTGCCTCTCCATGGCCTATCTTACCACTCTCCCCGATGTCAACTCTCCCCAATGGCCATCCTTGACGCATATCAAACCCTCAAACCCACAACATCCATTTCACCACCTCTACAGTCAGAGTAAATCTGGACTGGTGTATGGCCCTACAATGGAACCTTCTTGCATGGTGGTTCAACCAGCATCCCAACTTCCTTCCGCCCCAGCAGCTCATATCCGCTGGACATTCACAGAGCTGGGGCAAACTGATGACAACCAGGTGGATATCTCTAATCCATCCATTAGTGACCCTGACTTAGAGGGTATCCCTCCTTTGTTCATTCCTGCAAAAAAGCAGATGGACGACAATTCTTTGCCACCTCTATTCATTGTTGGTGAAGGAGCAGAGGCCAGTGACAGCAGACAAACAGAAGTCCGGAGGGGCAGACATATGGCAACCAAGGACAAAGAAAACCTTCTGCCACTATTTCTTGTGACGGCAGAAAAGATGGATAGAGCCGATAACAAAGAAAATCTTCCACCGCTTTTTGATGTAACGGCTCTTCAATCCCAGTCTTCCCCCTTCCAACAATCTCCTTCTCCAACCCTACCTACTGGTAACAATGTCCAGGAGTGGGAGAAATATGAGATATGTATGACTCAACGTGAGGATAAGAGAAGAATTAATGAATTGTATCAACAACATAAGTTATAATTTGGCACTGGTAATCATAGTTAATTTATTTCAACAGAACAAGAATTTTGCACTAGAGCAAAACATGGTCAATGTAGGCCCATTGGCTGTTTAAATCGAGCTGATCGTACTGATGATGTGTCTGTTGATGTGTCAGAGTCACTCTCACCATCTTCATCATCATGCCTGAGAGCAAACTATGAAGACATCACACTTACCAGACCTCAGGGGCCATCTACACTGGAGGACTTTGCATTTTTGACTGCAGACTACCTGATTGATGAGGATTTCTTGGGCTCAGATGCATTACACAGATCTAATGAAGAGGAGGAATACACATCGGACAAGTAATTTAATTGTTAGTTACTATTCATGGCTTTTCAATTGGTTATTTTTTGTTAAGATTAACTGTCCCATTGTTTTGATCTGTTATGCCACTCTCATGGACAGAAAAAAACCACACACTATTCAATGATTACACAATCAATTTACTACAAGTAAAATGCTAGCATCATGAAGTTGATCAGTTCAAAACTCTAGAAATTACTAAAGAAGGATAGAATGGATGAACTTGCACGTGTGTTTATTGCAGTGCATGTGACAAGTGATGATACACCATGGGCTACCATGGTAATAAATATCAGTCTAATATTCTGTGTGTAGTCAAAAATTCTCAACAGTTTGATGTTAATGCACTAGTAGGAGTCGAACCCACCTACTGCAAGATACAAGGAATACCAATTGAGAATATTCCACTACACCATGGATGCTTACTGGACAGTGCTATGATGTAAATAAATATCAGTCTAATATTGTCAATTCAATACAGATGAACCAGTTGCAGTAAATTCTTGGATCCGTCCATGTACAGGATACCACTTCAGCGGACCCCTTCCACCCTCTGTAAAATTTACTACAAGTAAAAATTGATAACACTATCCATTCAAATTCTGTACAATACTGACTTGTAGTAAGCGCCTGTGGTACAATAGAATATTGATACATTGATATTTCATATTGTGCACAAGAGGCAGGTTTGACTCCCGCTAGTGCACATTATATAATAGCAGCAGGCTGCTGACATCCGCTAGCATCATTAAGTTGATCCGTTCAAAACTCTAGAAATTACTGAAGCGGGTATAGGATGGAGGAATTTGCACACATGATGATTCCAGTACATGTGACTAGTGATCGGATCAGCTTAATGATGCTAGTGAGTGATGAATAGATATTTTATTAGGGCCCTATTAAAATATTTGTCACTAGCAGGAGTCGAACCTGCCTCGTGTGCAAAAATATGAAATATCAACCTATCAATATTCCATTGTCACCATTAGATCCCATTAAGATGGAGTAGTAGAACCCACCGCTGTACACAATATTGAATATCAATAAATGAATATTCCACTGAATAACTGGGACTGGTTGCACCACTGATATCAGCTGGCTCACATGCCAACGTCTGCTACTGCCCACTGGCATGCCAGCAGACAGCAGACACTCATGCACTCTCTTCCGCCCTTCCCCCTCTTTCTCCCCAGTGCCATCCTTTCCATTCCCCACACTACCTCACATGCCACCCCCATATGCCACATGCACCCCCCTTCCCTCCTCCTTCCTGATCTGATGTCCGATGTCTGCTACATCCGCTGGCGTACCAGCGGACACCCACGCTCCTCCCCTTCCTCCTTCTCCCTCTTTCTCCCCACCCCCATCCCTCTTCTGCCACCCCCCATGCTCTCTGAGACACCATCCCATGCAGTGAACGCCCACACATCCCCTTTCCTTCTCTCCTGCCCTGATGCTGGACGATGCTGGGGGTTGCTGACAGATTCCTGTGGATGCCGATAGATACCAGCAGATACCTGGCAGATGCCGACAGATGTCCAACAGATGGGGACAAATGCTGACAGATGCCAGCAGGTCATGACAGATGCCAGCTGATGGCCAGCTGATGGCAGATGATGCCAACACCCCTTTCAAGCCACAAAACCTCTTTTAGGAGGTATGCGTGGACCTGCATAGGCCTCTGTGGATGTCCGCTGGTGCCCTGCGCAGGCCTGCATGGGCCCATGTAGGTTTGAGTCCATCGACATATGTCTGCATGGATGTCTGCTGGTGGCTTGCATAGGCCTGCGTAGGTTTGCAGGGCCCTTTTGTGGATGTACACTGGCGTTGAGGGTGGGAAAAGGAGGGAAGGGGAGGCATGCAGCCTTGAGTTATTGTGGGAAGGAAGGGAGAGGGGAGGGAAGTGGGGTGTAACCAGTGGTTACAAGCTAGAACTATCTTGTGTGTATCACACAGTGCTAAATCAGACTGCAGTATCAGATTTGACTAGAACTAGAGTGAAAACAAGATGTTAATCTTATGTAATACTCTACTAAATGATTATAGCGTCGTTGACGCTAGTAACAAGTGTGACTCTGTTACATACCCCCCAATGAGACTGAATACTTGGTCTTAGGCAGGGAGTTGGAGTGAAATGGAAGATGCACAATAGTGCAAGCCAGAGTAACATGTGTATTGCGTTGCTGCAAAATGTTAGCATTTATTCGTGACATAGGTGTGTCATCTGGACACAATAGAGGGCAGTCTTTTATCAGACGGGTGCGCATGTGATACCAGCAGTGACAAAATATGCATAGGTAAAGTAAAACAAAATAGAATGACCCCTCCTCTGGGTCCGCTGTATATACATGCTACTCTGGGATGCGTATCAGCTGGAATATTTTGAGTGAAGTACTCGGAGGTACCTACATAACAAAAAATATGGGTCTAGGACCCGTCCGATGGTGCTCCCGCAACCGTGCCCATCTCAGTCACCATTGACTCCTCCTCCAGTGCGACATTAATTGCAGGAGGGGGAGGCACCAATTCCATCCTCAGTGGGGTTATAGGCCCCTCAACTGCAGGCATGTCTACCACCATAGACTCAGTTAGTGCAATGTTAATTGCTGAAGCAATGGTGGGTAGCGTACCATGCACTGCCATGCGTGGTAGGAGATTGACCCGGTTTGGGTCCCTGTCGACTGCAGGCATGTCATGCACTGCCATGCATTTTAGGAGATTGCCCCAGTTCAGGTCCATGCCAATGAGATAGTAGAGGCCATTGGCCTCAGGGTTTTTGAGGAGATGAATTTCTTCGTCGTGCTTGAACATAAGACAATAATGATTGTCTTTGGTTATCTCCCACCATCCATCCCATTGTGGGATTGCGGGAGGGGTGCTGATACGATGCTGTACCAGCAGTCAGGGACACAACATGCACCAGAAGTCAAAATAAACATTTAATCATAAGGCTGAAAACTGTAAGCCTCCTGGTAGCAGTCTCAATAAATCATATCTCCAAAAACACCTCAATAAATACACAGACAGTACAGAACAAAGGAGAGGGACCAGCTCAAGCTATCAACTCAATAATAGTCCAACCACTGTAATGGGGAGGGGAAGCATGGAAGCTGGCAGAAGTGACAAAATGGGATCAAATTGTGATGATCTAGATCAAGATCTGATCTGACAATGCCCAAATTGACATGACTGAAAGGGGAAAGGGAAAGAAGCATGGAGGGATGTCAAAAGAGATGATTGAAATGGTGGCACATGCATTGAATGGAGGAAGGAAGAGATGAATGGAATGGTGGCACTGAAACATGCATTGAATGGAGGAAGGAAGAGATGGCACTGAAACATGCATTGAATGGTGGAACAAGAAGTTGAATGGTGGAACTGGTGGCACTGAAACATGCATCACCAAAATGGAAAATGGAACAACAAATTAGGTCAGGAATGCTGGGGGGTCAAGAGTAAAAAGTCATATGATCTGGTGGTCTGTGCACTGGGAAATTAGTATAAATAGTCCAAGTAGAGTAGAGAATAATCAGGCATTTGATAGGCAAAGGCTCAGTGGTTCCCAGGGAGTGAATCACCTAGGCTAGAGTTTATTGAACCTCTTCTTGGAAGTCTATTGGAAAACAAAGGCTCAGCAGTTCCCAGGGAATGAACTGCTTAGGCTGGAGTTGACTGAGAACCTTCTACTGCCCACCAGAGTATTTAATATTCTGTGAAGCACCTCATTACCTCAAGCAATCAGCAAGCAACAGTGTGGATTAGAGGGAACTTTCTGAGTTACCAATAAGCCCCAGAACTACAGTAATACTTCCACCAAGTACTACAGTGCCGTATTTGTTCAAGCGCTCCATGCGCTTGTCGTCAATTTGTTTAAAGATGTCCATAGACATTGTCGGGGCATGGAACTGCTGTTCCAGGAAGACCATGCCATATATATATGCGTGATCCACCTAGTTGGGCAGTATCTGGTTGTGCAATAGGACATGTAACATGTTGTCGTCGGAGAAGTTCCATGTGAAATCATCTGGCATGTGAACGGGGTGGAGTTCCAGCTATGGCCCTCTCTGGGGCTCAAATGGCTGGTCAGGAAACATTGCATTATATGAGGCAATTGCCTCACAGTAGAGACCCAGGCGGGCCATGACGAGGGTCATGCGCCGTACTATCATGGGTTTGGCTGTGCTGTTTGTGCAGAGAGCTTGGCATAATGCGAACCCAAAGAGGGTTTGCCAGTGCATATGGTACGCATGATTGGCTGTGATGCCCTGATAGGTATTTTCCAGCCCAGAACGACCAAAGACCAGTGTGTACTGCGCCAGCTGCTCCAGGTCAAATGGTGTGGCTGGGTCCATTACGCACAGCGCGGTCAACCCATCTTCTTTTGTGCGCAAAAGGCGCCCCAGAATGTGTTGGTGCTCAATGAGCGCAAGGTTGTCAGCCACCTGCATTGGGCTGACGAGATTATGGAAATGCGGGTCCTTCATCAGGAGCATCATTGTTCGGTCATGTAGTGACTCATCTGTTTGCTGAGCAAACATCTGAAGCTCCGTGATGAGCAGGTAGGCAGTGATCCTTTCCTGTCAAGGGGCATGTACGTTTGAATAGTATCAGTAGAGCCAATCCAGCTCTAATGGAGTGCGGGAAAGACCACAAGGAGAATATTTGTAAATAACACTGGCAGGACTGCCAGCATGGTGTCCAGAAGAGAACTCATATGCCGCGGCCTGATTGGCCTTGGCTCCCAATAGCATGGTATTTGAATGATACAAATAGTACGTGCATGGCTGAGTGCTCCTCTGAAGCACAAATTCATTCGCTCGATATTGAGCGGCCCCCACACCTTCACCCCCAATTCATCAGGGATTCTCCCTGAGAACTCATCCTCGGCCTTCGCAGCTCCTTGGCACAAATTGCCTTCTTCTTTGCAATGCGCTTATTGCACAATACTCACTGGAATCAGTCTGTGGCCGATTCCTCTTCCTCTGCCTCCTTCTCATGCTCTGAGCTTGACTCTCCATAGTCGCTCTTGTCAGATAAGGAGGCCACTGGTGCTTTGCCTTTTACAGGCATGGGCCGATTTCTCGAGGTCACCACCAGACCGTCGTATTGCTCAGGAGAGCAAGGGTTGGCAGTCATGACGACCATGGGATTGTGTGCCTGTGGTGCAGGCATGGTCACAGGCAACAAAAACAACATTGAGACTTTCCCAGCCTGTGCGGGAATGCCAGCTGGGAACTCTATCACCTCCAGTTTGGAGGCATCAAGAGGCGGCTTGCGGCCTTGATGTTGACGTGAAGACCCTGACTTGGCCGGGGCAGATGATTCAAATGGTGGCTAAGCCACTGGAGGGGCAGGCGCATTTTGCGCCAGAGTTCTCCCTCCAGGCTCAGCGTGAGGGGTGAAAGTAACGGGCACTCTTGGTGCCACAGCAACGGATTTGGGCCCCATAGGTGGAGCCCAAGATGAAGGGGTTTCCCGCTGACTCAGGGACAGACCTGCCAAGGATTTACTGACTGCAGCCAGCGACTCTGAGGAGGCCTGAGGGCCTGGGGTGGGTAGCCGCAATGACGAGGCAACGGGCTGAGCAGGCTGCTCAAGGCACGCAAATTGCGCGGCCAATGGCATCCTTGCCCGTGGAGGTTTGACTGGGCAACTGGGCTGATACTTATCCCTCTTGACCTCGGTTCCTCAAATGTGGAGACTTTGCGCTTAGATGCGCATTTGATCTGTTCCAGCGCTGCGACATGCTGCCTCTTCATCAGCTTGATCTGATCAAGCAATCCCTCCATCACCATCATGGCCAGACTGTCCTGCAGGAAGGACACAGTTGCAGGGACTGGCTGTCCCGCTGCTTCCAATCTGCTCAACAGTACATCTGGCACTGCTAACTCCTGTGCTTGTGGTGCAGGCTCCACATACAACTCTGCCATGGGCCGATGTGCCCATGGTACTGATGGCAGCCCCATCACTACACCCGCATATGTCAGATTCAATGCAGACGAGCGCGACAATGGTTCCTGGTAATAGCGCTCATGGCATGTACTGTCCTCTGGGCACCCATAGCGCCCTTTGTCATTGACCTCCATCTCTTGCAAGTGGAGGGGCATCTGGTATGGAAGCGGTTCCTCGCAGCCTGGATAGGTCACACCCACTGACTAAAACTGGCTTGCCGCTGGATATGGCAGCTGCCTCTGGTACTGAGTATGATATTCTCACGTGTGTATATTTGGGGGTCTTCCCCCTCCACTAGAGCCTTGCAGGCTCTGATCACTTTTTTGCGGCCCCCAATAGGCCATTTTGAAACGACACATCAGCTACATGTATTGGAACTGAGGAAAGAAGAAAAAAACAATCTCCCAACTCCACCAGTGGTGTAAACAACCACAAATACATGCCATCCAGTCTTTCACTGGCAATCCTAGTCACATAAACAGCCACAATTAGTGGCCACCAAAGTGGACTTTGTCCACATTCCACCACCACCACACGCACATTATGCACGTTTCACACCCTGCAACTCCAGGTACCTGTCCATTGCTGCAAGATCTTTGCAGGTAACTAAGGGTTCCCAGGTAGTATCACCCAAGCTCCATCTCACCTCAAATTTGAGGTTTCCTCTCATCCACCTATGACCTATGAGGTCATCTACGAACCATTCCTGGTCATTACCAGTTCCAAAGTCATACTGTCACGACCCCTCCCCTCCGGATCTACCCTGGGACACCG
>QGOA01005895.1:343-13314 GCA_003313075.1 Termitomyces sp. MG16
ATACTTATATTAGTTAACTATTATTACTCTATCTACATGCTGGCTGCCTTACATAAGGCAGCCAATTTTACTGTCATACTCGTAGTACTAGAATCGAATATCGATCTGGTTCTGTTGGTGTGACCGTAAGGCTAACCATATACTTGACTTTGTTTCAGTGGGATGGGTCAAAGTAGGGTGGTGAGAAATGGTAAGCAACGTAAGACCTCGGGTGCACCGGGTGGGCAGGCCGGGCCGCTGTTCCTCTAAGTGATACAAGCTCGTAACCGACGACTACCGGGTCAGCTCGGCATAGGCAACCGCGATCCAGTCCGCATCTGAATCTCGAGAAGGGGGCCCGTTCCGGGTATGGGGAGTTGGGGCACGCATGTTGCAGGTCACGACTTACCAACAATGGAAAGGTGAAGGGGAAAGCAGTGCGGAGTCTAAATAGGCGGGAAGGAACGTTAACGGCAGATAACTAGGGGGTTCATCCCGAGGGCTATATGAACTCCAACGGAATCAAACTGTAGTAAAAGTGGCTACGGGGCGTAACCGGCATCGGCTGAAAAGAGATCTGGCCGGAGTAGCCGTGGGAGTGTCCGTAAATCGGGCCTTTAGTATACTGTAGGGTGGACGACATACGATTCCCATGTATTCCTACCTTGAAATATAAGGCGCGCGGCTAACGCCGCAGCGCAGAGTACAACAACAACAACAACAACAACAACTCTGTTGGTATCAGCTCCCATCAGCACTGTATTTGTGAGATACAAATAGTAAATGCAGTGGCTAAGTGCTTCTCTGAAGCACAAATTCATTTGCTTGATATTAAAAGGGCCCCACACTTTCATCTCCAAACTGTCAGGGATTCTCTCCAAAAAATCATCCTCAGCCCAATATCAAAGGGCCTGCAGCTTCTTGGTGTAATTCACCTTCTTTTTAGCAATGTGCTTATTATGCAATACTCATTGGAATCAGTCTGCCACCAATTTTCCTTCCTCACCTTCCTCCTCCTGCTCTAAGCTTGACTCTTCATAGTCACTCTTATTGAACAAGGAAACAACTGGTGCTTTGCCTTTTCCAGGCATGGGCTTGTTTCTTGAGATTGCCATCAGATTATCATACTGCTCTGGTGTGCAGAGATCTGGGATCAAGATGACCATAGAATAGTGTGCCAGCGATGCCAGCACAGATATAGGTAACATGAATAACATTTGAGCTTCTCTAGCTCATTCAGAAATATCAGCCAGAAAGGCTATCACCTTCAATTTGGACATGTCAAGCAGCGGTTTATGACCACAGTGCTAATGGAATGACCTTAGCTTGGCCAGGGCAGATGATGAAGATGGTGGCTAAGCCACCAGAGGTGCAGGTGTATTTTACATCAGAGTTCTTCTTTTAGGCTCAGCATGAGGAATACTCTGAATAGATGTCCTTAGTGCCACAGTAACAGTTTTAAACCCCCTAGGTGGAGCCTAAGATAGTGTAGTTTCCTGCTAAACTAGAGACAGCTTGGCCAGAGGCTCACTGACTGCAGCTATTAACTCTGATAGGGTTTGAGAAGCCACAGTGGGTAACTGTGACAATGAGGCAATGGGCTGAGCAGGCTGCTCAGAGTGCGCTAGTTGCACTGCCAGTGGCATCCTTGCCTGTAGAGGTTCAACCAATTGAGCAGGCTGATATCTAGCCCTCTTGACCTCAGCAGTTGGTTCCTCAAAAGTTGAAACTTTGTGCTTGGACACATAGTTGATCTGCTCTAGTGCTAATATGTGCTGCCTCTTTATCAGCTTGCTCTGATTGAGCAATCCCTCAACTACAACAATGGCCAAACTATTCTGCAGAAAGGATGCAGTTACAGGGACTGGCTGTCCTGCTGCTTCTAGTTAGCATAGGAATGCATTTGGCACTGCTGATTCCTGTGCTTGTGGTGCAAGTTCCACATATGGTTTGGCCATAGGCTAATGCACCCATAGCACAAATGGCAGTTGATGACACCCAAAGTTTGGTCAGTAACAAATGTGACTATAGTGTTACCGTACCAAAAGCTTGCGTTGGGCGCGCTAAAAGTAATGTAAGGAGTCCCGGGCAGGTCCCAGAGAACGCGCCTATGAAAATAGGGTAGAGTCGGTAACGGGGTCGGCAGGTGTCAAGCGCTAAGGTAAAGCGCCTAGGGAAGGAGCGGTAAGTGAACATGGCAAAGATAAGCGGCAAGAACCCAATATGCTTAGCGAGGTCTAAGCGTCGATAATGCCTGCCGTAGCTGCAAGGCGCGAATGTGTCAATTGTTGGCGAGCGTCTGTAACTGCCGATGAGTTTGACGTTGCCGACCGTAGCGTAAATGAGCTCTTGAGCGTAAGGGAGACTGAAGAAAGGGGAGTAGTAAACTCTGGTCTATTGTTCGATGTGTATGTACAAGTTGGTAAGTAATATATATACTACAAGGAGTTCACCGTCGCCAGTGACCAACCATCGCCAAAGTGCGGTAAACTGGAAAATTTCATAGGGGTAGCTCCAACGGTTTCAGATCCCTACTGTCCTTTCAAGACCCTTGGCGCCATCAGGTGGCAGATCGCGGTGCTAAACCATCAATCCATCATCCTTCTGCCTGTCAGAACACCTAAGCGTCGTTAGGCGCCAAATTGAGACGCTAAGCGGTGTCAGACGCCAAGGTCAAACGCCAAGCTGTCCGTCAGTTTTTGATAGATCATCAGGCTTCTCCCTAAGCACTGTCGTTAGTGACTGATGCCATCTGTCAGTTGTCATTCTTGCTGCCATCGGCGCTTTCATTGATCGGATCTGCTTCTTGCCGTGCGTGGCCATCAAATATTGCCAAAATTGGATAATTAGCACGCGCTAAGGTATTCTGAGCCTGTGCTGTGTTGCTGTAGCCTGCCGTTGATGCGCTGATCCTGTATGGGGTCCTATCATCTCCCCCCAACTGAAAAATTGACTGTCCTCAGTCACCCAATAAGGCTACCATTACCGCTTTTGTGACAAGTGGTCTGTGCGTTCTTGAGATTTTGTTTATAGTCCTGGCGCATGAGTGTGGACTTCGTTTCTTCTCCCCATCTTTTCCTGGCGCTCAATTAAAATAAAATGTCTTTCTGCATTCCAACTCCGCCCCCTGTCCCATCTCTAGCTGCCCAGGAAGCGGCCTATGCTTATATTGCCAAGGCCAACAACTTCATTCGCCA
This sequence comes from Termitomyces sp. MG16, assembly GCA_003313075.1. Classification (NCBI taxonomy): domain Eukaryota; kingdom Fungi; phylum Basidiomycota; class Agaricomycetes; order Agaricales; family Lyophyllaceae; genus Termitomyces; species Termitomyces sp. MG16. Next base: position 3,520 of record QGOA01005895.1, read on the forward strand.
TATCGAGGACGTTGGCGCCGAGGCGTCTCAAAAATTAGTGGTTGGCGTGATGAAACTTCTGGAGCGATGGTACGAGGTTCGTGTCCTTGGCGTAGGCTGGGACAGAGAGATTGAAGTGCGGGAGTGGTGCCGTGTGCGGTACGTTGACAATCTTGGCGCCAAGTGGTTAGCGCCCTTCTCTCGTTTCGTAAGTTGTCTCTGCTGCCTGCCGTGTCGCTTAGCTGATTGCTCCCTAGGCGCCTCCCCCTGTCCCCACTATCGAGGACAAGTTGGAGGACATTCTGTCCGGGGCGTTGCCGATGACGGTAAGCGCGCCTGCAGCAGAGTGAGTATTTCTAACCGCTTCATCCTAACTTAGCTCTGGTCTGATTTATCCCCACACAGCAAACAAGAGGTGTTGGCGCCGTTGGTGTGTATGCAGGTGGAGGAGGAGATCGCGGCAAGGCAGGAGGAGGTTTCTCAAGACGCCCGCGAGATTACCAGGGCGCTAGAGGAGCGGGAGAGAGTGGCAGCATTGGCGGCAGAGATGGAGGACGTTGCCACTGGGAAGGCGCCTGCCATTGAGAGGCAGGCGGTAGCAGAGGGATCCGGCAAGGTAGGTCGCGCCGGTAGCACTTCGAGCCCAGTGCTGCCGGCTAGCAAGTCGGGCTCGCCGAGGAAGCCGGTAGGCGCTTCCAAACGCAAGGTAAGTGCTGAATTTTGCTTGCCGTTGCCGACTGTCGCTAACATCTGCAGAGTCGCAAGGTGGCTCCTCAATACGCGGTGAGTGGTACTTTCTTTTTAAACTTGAATTACTAAGTTTCTGTAGGCGCCAACCCAAAGCTCCTTTGACGACAAGGAGCTGAAAGGTTTGCTTTTGCCGCGTCGGGAGGAGGCCGTTCTTGACGAGGGGCAAGAGGCTGGGGTCGTGATGGAGGAGATGAAGGGAAAGAAGACTGTTTCCCTGGCGACCCGGCAAGCGTTTAAGGAGGCGCGTGGAGCGGTAAGTAATTCTTCTGTCTTTTTGAGCTCTCGCTGACTTATAGCGCTAGTGTGACAAGTGCTGGGCGGATAACAACCCAGAAGGCTGTTGGTTCCCGACTGGGGCCCAGCCGTGCTATCGTTGTGGCGCCCTCAAACGCACTTGTACTATCGACGGGGTGAAGAGTCGCGAGCGTGGCGGCGCGCCAGACGCTCTGGTCGAGAAAACGTTTTCGCGCGCTGTTTTGGTCAGGAGGGCTAGGGAGTTTGTGGAGGGTCAGAAGCAGAAGGTCGCTGCTGGTGGAATGGCAGCCATTGGACGTGCCTCCTTGGTGTTGCCAACGCACCAAGGAGATGAGTCAGAGACAGTCGGCAATTGAGGCGCTGGAGAGCGCCAAGGGACTTCGGTCCCAGAAAAACGACAAGCCCCTTCCCCAAGCAAGGGGAAGGGCAAAGCAAAACGTCCTCGCGTGGTCTCGTCGTTGCCTTCCCCCTCACCAGCGCCTCAAGATACCGAAATGGCCGATTTGGAGAAGGCCTTGGCGGCGAGTCGCCTGCCTCCTCGCAATCCTGAGGTGGGCCCAAGTGGCCTCCTGTTGCCCATCCATTTGGCGGCGAGGTCCCTTGGCGAGGAGCGGGAGGAGGGAGAGCGGGAAGAAGCCCCCGCCGACGTCGAGATGGGGGATGAGGAGAAGGCAGAGGGGGCGGCAACGGGAGGGGATGAGGACGCTGAGGGGGAGGACGAAGAAACCTTGGCGACACAGCGCAAAGGTGGCGGGGAGGAGACCTCAGCAAAGGAGGTAGCGGCAGGAGGGGAGGCAGTGGCAGGAGTTGCCAGGGAGGAGCCAGAGTGGCGCTGGCTGCCTCCCTACGGTAACGTTGCCCCCTGGGAGGTATCGGACCCCGAGGACGTTGCCGGATTAGAGCCGAGGCGCCCAGTAGTCGCCAGAGTCAACCCTGCCTGGACCCCCCAGCCTGAACCGTCGGTCACTGACGACGCTTTCCAGTGGCTGGGACAAGACCTCGTCTACCCTGTCATAGCGCTCAACCCTCGCGAGATGTTGGAGCGGTATTCGAGGAGGGCGGCTACGATGGAAGCGACAATGAGTCGGGAGCGGGAACGAGTCCGCGGTCAATTGATGGCACTGAGGTTGCGTTACTCCAATTTGGGTCGTAGCCTTAGCGTTCTCTGCAACTACCAGGCAGATTGCCAAGCCGCCATAGACTGGCAAACTTCCAACAACATCTTGCCTGGCGATCTTCTCCCTCTTCGCGACTCCTCCTTGCCAATTTCCGACGACTCTTTGCCGCTGGAAGATGAGAGTGACTGAGCGGACCTTAGCATAGAGTGGCCGCTGTATATATATTTTCTTTGCCGTCGTGATATAAAAATGTTTTTGCCGACTCCTTGCAGAGTGAATGGATAAGTCTTATAATCTGAGTTAGCGCAACAGCAGAGAGCAAGGAAATTAAAGCAAAGAGAAAGCAAGCAGTAAGAATTCTAAAGTAGGTTTTAGCAAGAGAAGTAGGTGTGGGACTTAGACAAATTTTTGAGAAAAGGGAAACGCTCAGTAAATCATCATGGCGAAAAACCCTTGGCGAGAGTTGCGCAATGCGCTAAGCGTTGCCAACACGCTAGCGCTGCGGCTTGACTATGTAAGAAATTGTCTGTTGAATATAGTATAGTAAGTATCAGCAAGAAAGATAAGTACAGTAAGTAATAGAAAATGAAAGCTTATCAGTATAGTCTTTTCTAATCGTTTTCTTCTTCTTCAACTAAAGTCGGCAAGTCATCATCGTCCAATAATTCGGTTTCTTCAAGTTCTCTCAACTTGGCGGTGTCAATATCTAGCGCTTCCAACGGCAAGTCAATCTGTTCCCTGGCGAGATACGGCAATAGGCGAAAGGCGGCAACAGGTCGATGCAGAACTGAACCATTTAATTCACAGAGCACGTAAGCACCTCCACGGTTACGAGAGATAACTACCAAGGGTCCTAGGTAGCGTGGGCGCATTTTCTTGTTGTAAGAGGTTTCAATTTTGGAGTTGCGCATGAGTACTAGCGCCCCTCTCGGGAAGTTGTAATCTTTGATGGTAGCGCTATGCTCGGTCTTGAATCGTAGGGCTGCTTGGCGACGGGCGCTAAAGACTACCTTGTGAAGTCGCTCTAAATCTTCTTTCCTTCGTTGGAGGTCAATAGCTCGTCTGGCGATAAGATCGGTAGTCGCTAAGATGCTGTTGGGTGCTGGCTGAAGGTAGGTCGCTTCTATAATGTCGGCAGGGAGTAACGGATGGGTGCCAGTAGCTGCGTAATAGGGAGAACAACCCATGCGCTTACGAATAGTAACTCTTTCCGACCAAAATACTGAATATGTCGCTTCACTCCAACGAGACTCGTCGCCATCGACCGCCTTGAAGAGCGCTTGCCGAACGTCAAAGTGTGGTCTCTCTACCAAGCCATTGGCGCGCTTGTTGTAGCCAGATACTCGAATGTGATGAATGTTGTATTTCTTGGTGAGATAGGTTAGTGCTTTAATAATCGGCGCACCATTATCCATGACGATTTCTCTTAGCGCTCCCCAACGGCAAATGACGTCTTCAAACAGCCACTTAGCGACCGCCTCCGTGTTTTCTCTTTGGAGCATTCGAAATTCAGGCCAGTGGATTAGTGAGCAACGACCTTGAATAATGTACTTGTAGCGACCGGATTTGGGCATATGCATGGTATCGACGTAGATTTTGCTGAAGAGGGGAGCTGGCGTTGCAACGGTTGGTGGGATGAGCACTTGGCGCGTCTGTTGAATTTGGCAAAGGTGGCAAGTCCTAATGTACCAGGCGATATCGGCACTAGCGTGTGGCCACCAGAATCATTCTAACAGAGAGGCTCGGGTAGCGTACAGACCTCTATGTCCTAGCTCGTCATGCATGGCGCGCAGGACTCATAAGCGACCTTCTGGCTTGATGATCAGCTTGTGAGCGCCATCTCGATTTCGTCGCCAAAGTCGGTTGTCGGTAAAGAAGAAATGGGTAGCATAGCGGATAAAGGTCGCATATTGTTTGTCGGTAAGGCCTGCGGGTCGCTTAAAGTCCTGTATCCATTGTTCAACTATTAACAAGCGACTGTCTTCTGCCTTTGCTTTGGCGGATCGGGGAACGGCATCGTAGGTCAAGTTTCTGCTGTCTTCTCTTAGCGGATGGGGTTCCTGTACGACTTTTACTGGAGGCAAGTCTTGTCCAAGGTAGAATGTGAGGGGTGCGCTAAAGATCTCGGGGCGGTAAGGGATAATGGGACGTAAAAATATGCTGGTAGGCTGTTGCCGTCGTAGTAGGGGGATTGGCTGTTGTATGAGGTGCACGAAACCATGTAAGCGGTCGATCCAGTCCTCAAAATCGCTATCAGCCCATGGATCCACTGCCGGGTCACCAGGCTGCCATGGTCGCCTAGAGAGCCCATCTGGTCCGTGGAAAGAGCTCTTGACGTGTACCAATTCAAAGTGAAACATGAGGATAGCGACTATCCACCGGTTCATGCTAGCGGATGGCTGGATATCGGGATTCTGCAGCATGCCTTTGATGTACCTAGCGTCGACTTCAACAATCAGGTTCCGCACGCCAATCAAATACATCTTTAGCGACCGGAAGGCTTTGAAGAGTCCATAGAGCTCTAGCTTAGGCTGACTGTAGCGAGACTCTCTGTCGTTTAGCGTGATAGACCCAAAGCGGTTGTAGCGTCACTGTTTCCGATTGTCGCTAAGACACTGACACAAGAAATAGCCAACGGCAATGTATGAGGTATCCACCGCCAAGATAACAGGGTCGGCAGAGCTATAGTCGATAGGAACTAGGGGTTTGGCGTCTTGTAGGGCTTTTACTAAGTCTCGTTGCGCAGTGACCTGGTCTGGCCCAAATTCAAAGGGCTCGTTGGCACGGGTGAGTCGGTTAAGAGCATGTGCGCGATGGGCAAAGTTTTTGACGAATATCCTGAGAACGCCTACGGTACCAAGAAAGGCGCGAACTTCAGATAGGTCGCGGCAAGGACCCCATTGCTCCAGAAGTGCTAGGCGAGACTCGTTGGGAACGCGTCTGTCAGGAGTGCAGATGTGACCAAGTATTTTGAACCTTGGCGCGCAAAGGAGGAGCTTATGACCACTAAAGGTTCCACCGCTATACTTCATACGTTGGAGAACTCGGTTGAGCAGCTGGAAAAACTCCCATAGCGCTAAGCGAATGTTGGAGTTGTCGGGATGGGTCGCCGGTAAGCCGTTTACAAGTTGCCAGTCTTTGGGGCCTTTGACGCCAACGTCATCAATGAAGCTTAGGACGTTATGCGGTATCTCGGGTTGGAGGATGAAAGTGATGTCATCATGGAATATGGGGACTGAGTTTGTCCATCCCATCGGTAAGGTGACTAGGCGCAAGGCGCCAAACGGAGTTTGAAAAGTGGTGAGGTCACGGGAAGAAGGGTGTATCAGACGTTCATCGTAGCCAACGTAAAGGTCAAGGGTGGCGCCACAAATGCGCCCGGCAAAGGACTCGGCAACGTGGTCAGGGAAAGGCGGTACGCCAGAGTGTCGTATGGTAACTCTATTCAGCGGTTCGAGACTGTGAACTATATGTAGATTGCCGTTCTTTTTGAGGACACAAAACCACCAGGAGCGGTAAGAACTGTTTGAGGGCTCGTAGACGCCAGCCTTTATCTTGGTCCTAATAATTTGGCAGACCTCGGCTTCGATCCCAGGCGGTAGCAGTCGGTTGTGCTCAGTCCACGGCACATGAGGAATGGTCGGGATGACGACAGGCGGGAAGAAGTCTGTTCGCAGGCTGCCGCATTCTGAGTCCTCCCAGGCGAAGGCTTTATCTTGCTTAGCAACGAGGTCGGTAAGGACATTCAACTCATCTTTGGTCAAAAATCCTGTGTCATGCTCCTTCGCAAATTGTTGTTGGCGTTCCGCGGTAAAACGTCCTGTGGGCTGGAAGGGTGGCGGATTTGGTGATAAGGCTGGTATGTCGGTAAGAGGGTCGCCAAGGATCTGGCGCTCGATTCTAAACGTCTCAGGAGAGTGCGTAGCGACGGGTTTTGTTTTAAGCGCAACTGGCTTATATTTCTTTTTAACTTGAAACCCTTTCCTTTTGGGAGCGTTAGCTTGGTTATACACAGATGTGGAAAGGGGAACTGTAGCCTGAGGGGTGGCAAGTCCAAAAACGGCAGGAGACGATGCTCCGGGAAGGGTAGTGAGATACGTATCGGTAGACGCAATATTCTGAAAGGATTCAGAAGCGGTAAGGTACAAGTAGGCAAGAGAGGAGTCGGTAATGTTTTGATTTTTCTGGGGAAGCTCTGCGTCGGTAGCGGGTAAAGTAGTTAAAACGTCTTCATCAAGAAAGGCAGTAGACATAACATTTACAAGACCAGTTGAATGGTCATATTCCAGCGTTAGCGCTACATCTCCGTGATCGTCGCCAATCACCTCCTCGATGGTCTGTGAAAACACCGGTGGGGAGGCTCATTGGCGTGCTGGTCGGTAAACTCTGGGGGCTTAGCGTGGGCGCCTTTTTGTAGGGAACGTTGGCACCGTTCGTCGGATTCTGGAATTTGGGTTGCTAATGGTTAGAGTTGTTTCGTCGTCGGTAACTGTCTTGACGACTGATCACGCCAAGACGTCGAAGGGTCTGCCAAGTAGCAGGTCGTATGCTGGGGAGCGTAAAATGTGTATCTGGAGATAAAATGTAATGTCGCCAAGGGTGCACGGCACATTCTTGGCGAGGCCTAGGGATTGGTCTACTGTGCCATTAGCGCTCTGCATGTTTAGTATCACTGTAGGATCATAAATTAGGCCCAGATCGTTAGCGACTTCGGCTGCCATAGAAATGATCTGCGACCCACTATCCACAATCGCCTCTACCTCGTGCTTATTGTCTACCGTTAGCGCTACTGAACAAATAGCGTGTGACTCTTGAGCGACGGTAAGGATTGCAGGGTCTTCTCCATGGTCCACTGACCTAAGGTAGGTCTCCACTGGGTCCACAGAGGTGGCGTTAGCGATGGTGTCGGCAGGAGAGTTTTCAGCATCCAGAGAGTCGACGGTAACACGTCGTCGAGATCCTCGACCTCGGCAACAGTTGTCGCCAAGGGTCGTCGAGGAGTAACAGCGGTCTTGACTTGGTTGCGGACGTCGGGAGCAATACTACAAAGTTCTTCAACTGATAAGGTAACGGCGGTTTTCATAATGCGGCTGAAGACGTGGTTGGATTTCTCTATGTTGAAAATTGGCGCGGTAGGTCAGTAGCCACCCTCAGGACGTTTCTCAGGAGCGGCAAAGTTTCGTTGTGCTGGTGCGTGATAACGGTCGGGAATCCCTGAGTAAGGATGGAGAGGCGGCAAAGGCGGTTCAGGAGCGGTAGCGGATGACAGTGGTTCTGGAGCGGTAGCGGGGGTAGTAGCAGGCGGTGCAGCAGGAGCAGGAGTCAGTAGCTTGCTAGCGGGAGGCATTGGCTTGTATCCTTTAAGAGGTTGTTTAGGCTGCTTAACTTCAACCCCATCAAAGACCTGATTCTTAAGCGAATCCAACTCCTGCTGTAGCTTGGCGATACGTTCTTCTCACGAGAATGTAGGATGGTCGTCAACGCTGTTGAAGTGTAAGATCTCGTGAACCATTTGCTGTTGGGTCGCCTGTTCAGGGTCAGGGTTGGCGTTGCCAGAAAGCGTGCCGGTAACGATTTGTCCTGGGTTGCGCCTATGCCATTCATCAACTCGCTCCTGGAAAGACTTCTTGTCTGGGTAGTTGGGAATGATGGCACCAGTAGTGAGAACTATCTTGCTGTCGATAGCCCGTCGAATCCTTCCTTGCCGAATATAGTTTTCTAAAGTTACGCAGCGTCCTCTAGTCATAGTGTGGCCAATTTCTCCACAGAAGTGGCAAGGGCCATTAGCGGGTACATTAGTGGGTCGGTTAGCGAGATTGGTGGTAATCATAGTTTCGATACGAGTCATGGCGGAAGCGACAGCAGTGGTAATGGCAGCGTTGAGATCCTCCTTCTTAACGAAGTCGGCAACAGGAGGCGGGATGGGAATGATACCGTTAGTTCGCTCAGGTGGTGGGCTCGTCCTAGCGCGTTGCAGCCCAACGCCAGTGTCCGTTCCCTTGAGAACCCATTTACTGGCTTCGAAGACGTCGGCAACGTTATAGGGCTCGTCTGGGTGATGGGCCTGATGAACAATTTCTAGGCGACGAGCAATACGCGTCCAAAGTGAAGTCGGGATGCCTTGTTGGAATAGGCGACGTTCCTCGTTAATGTATAGCTTGCCGTTCTGTACTAACCACCTAGCGATCTTCTGAAATTCACGGTAATACATGGAGAATGCGCCAAGAGATGATGTGCCACTGTCGAATGATTCCTGTACTAATTTCTGGAGCTCGTTTACCGAGTATTGGGTAGCTTCTTCAGCGCCAGGGTACAACTGAATCACTGCCGTCTTCCAGCCTTCATACAAAGCGCCTTGGGCTGGAACAGGTGGGGCGGCAGGAACAAAGGCGGCAAACTCGGTCAAACCTGTCCACGTCTCTGCCGTGTCATATGATACGTATCTTGCCGCGTACTCCTTCATCTGCGTGTGGTCGGTAATGTTACAATCTCTGAATAAATACTCCAACTCCTTGAAATACTGGGAGAGCTCCCGTGGCTTGGACTCGTCCCATTTCGGTGCCGAGAAGTGGTTGCGTGGCGGCATGCGCTGGACTTGTTGTTCCATGGCAACGGTGGTAACGAGTTCGGTTAGCAGTAGTGGGGAAGGAGTTCTAGAGATTGGCGACGGGGTAAGCAAAATGAGTTGTGAAAGAGGCGTTAGCGGAGTGATGGGAGTAACTGGTTGCGGAACGGTAAATGGCGATGCTAAGGGGTCGTCAGCGCTATAATCGAGGGAATGCGGGAAGAGATCAGGAAATGCGTCTACAGTGGCGTTCTGTAGTTCCTGTGCAAGAGAGAGACCCAGTAAGGCACCAGGTGGTTGTGGAGTTGATGGGTGGAAAGGAGCAATGCCTTCTGCCGACTGCTCTAGCAGGCGGCGCCTATGCTGAAGACAGGTTTCTGGCGGAATTCTGCCCTAGAGATCCCTCGCGGTGGGCTCCAATTTGATGACGCCCAAAGTTTGGTCAGTAACAAATGTGACTATAGTGTTACCATACCAAAAGCTTGCGTTGGGCACGCTAAAAGTAATGTAAGGAGTCCCAGGCAGGTCCCAGAGAACGCGCCTATGAAAATAGGGTAGAGTCGGTAACGGGGTCGGCAGGTGTCAAGCGCTAAGGTAAAGCGCCTAGGGAAGGAGCGGTAAGTGAACACGGCAAAGATAAGCGGCAAGAACCCAATATGCTTAGCAAGGTCTAAGCGTCGATAATGCCTGCCGTAGCTGCAAGGCGCGAATGTGTCGATTGTTGGCGAGCATCTGTAACTGCTGATGAGTTTGATGTTGCCGACCGTAGCGTAAATGAGCTCTTGAGTGTAAGGGAGACTGAAGAAAGGGGAGTAGTAAGCTCTGGTCTATTGTTTGATGTGTATGTACAAGTCGGTAAGTACTATATATACTACAAGGAGTTCACCGTCGCCAGTGACCAACCATCACCAAAGTGCGGTAAACTGGAAAATTTCATAGGGGTAGCTCCAACGGTTTTAGATCCCTACCGTCCTTTCAAGACCCTTGGCGCCACCAGGCGGCAGATCGCGGTGCTAAACCATCAATCCATCATCCTTCTGCCTGTCAGAACACCTAAGCGTCGTTAGGCGCCAAATCGAGACGCTAAGCAGTGTCAGACGCCAAGGTCAAACGCCAAGCTGTCCGTCA
>QGOA01005916.1:0-19344 GCA_003313075.1 Termitomyces sp. MG16
ATAAATACTGTCCTGAACATTGTTCCGACAAGGCTCCGACGCGTTTGGTTTGAGCACACTTGAAGGTCTTTCTTCCTTTTCCACTTCTGTATTCCATGACGCCCTGCCATGCGACGCATCCATGGTCATTATTGGCTGGACACATCGGATCAGGACAGTATCTGCGTATTTCGAGGATCCCCGCAAGTAGTAGGGAAAAAATGTGAAGTACGATGCAAATCTCTTTTCGGATATTGCGATTCAAAGGTTGCTTTCACATCCACGTGGACCGCTTCGACTTCTCCCTTTCTCCTTCCTGACACCTTCCTTGAGGATAGACTCGTGAGCTTCCGCGTAATCCGTTTCTCCTCCGAACCAAGTTTCTTGTCACTACTGCTCAGTATCCCGGACGCAGAAATCTTTTCCAAAAATATGGCGTCTCGTCCTATCACCCAATTGTTACTTGCGCATGGATAAGTCTACCGTTACTTTCTTCCAATAGGCTGTGAAAAATGACCGGTAATAGTTATCTTTCTAACTTACATTTTTGAAGGCAAGTATAGTCGGCAAGACATAGTCCGTTGATAATTCTCTCGAGTCACTTCCAAGACCTTTAACGAGGTTGCTACCTTCCTAGTGAACCTCCTTCTTACCTTCCACTCTGAACCACATGTGAGAGGTATAAACCTCATCAACTTTCTAATATCTGCATCTCACGCTTTCAAGCGGTGTTTTCATAAACGTCTTCCTCGAGAGATTCGATGACAGCATACTGTATCCAAAAATAGAAGCACGATCAGAAACAAACATCCTTATCACATACTAACTTTTTAATACAAACCATCGTGTCCCAGCTGTAGGCTCTCTTTGGAGTCTTTATTCTGGACGACCAGTGACGTTGTATCTAAATCATGAACATCCTGTCAAGTTCACTGTTCTGCTTGGTTTACTCATCGCCAAAACTGAGCGCGCATATACTTACCTCAAGCTGCGCTACGTTCACCTCAACTTTTGCCAAGGTCAACTTTTGTTACACTAATATACACCAACGCAGCGATTTTGAAAGTCTCTTTGTCTAACACTTCCATGTTGATTGAATCCCAAGACCAAGAACAAGCGAACTTGAATACTAATGCACTATCTAGGTGGACCTTTCCAAATACAGCCCAATATATGTCATATTGTGTCGTTTGAGTTTTGGTACTTATACAATCGATGAGTAAGGTATCCGAATCCGGTGTACACGCTAAAAAAACTACATAGATACAGCAAATCGTATGATTCATGACAAGCCGAAAGGGCCAGGAGAGTTCACCTTTGTCAAAAGCTCGTTGAGTAATCGTATTACTACCCCCGTTCCCTCCTTCACTTTCTCTCGGTCGCCCTCGATTATTCGCGGCAAATACTTGGTTTCAAAACGGTCCGGGTGCCATCTCTTAATCATCTCCTTGAGGCGATCCTTCTGAGGTTTGGTCTTTTCCCTATCAGGAAGAAGCGGAGACTGCAAGTATAGAGTCAGGGTAGAGAGCGTTATGTCGTCTGGGTTTTGAGGGGGAAAGAACATCGGCCACGGAATGGACCCCCAGTGGAGGCTGGTGGTAGATGAGGTTAGAATGTTCCATTGGCGGTCATGACGTTCTAGAATGGAGAGAACTTGTTCGGAACTCAGCTTACTGCTCTCTGTCCTCTGTCTTGTTTCCTCAAAACGTAGCTGTTCCTTACGGAACCTCTCCTGCTGCTCTTGAGAAAACTCTTCCTGCCTGCGCTTGAAGTCTGCCTCATCGAAAGTTGTGGGAGGATGAGGTGAGGGGGTCGACGTCGGAAACGATGCATTCGATCGTGACTTGGACGCTGCCGAGGCGGAGCTCGCTTTCGACGCAGTGCCTGGTTTAGACGAAGCGCCCCAGCCCGACGTTTGTCCAGTGACACCCGTGGTAGATGAAGAAGGGTACGATCGAGCAGAATAAGTCGACGAGGATGCGTAGGATGAGGGGAAAGATCCCCCTATACTGTCTTGTCGTCTACGTTCGTGGATCTCCTGCTCGCGTCGTCGAAACTCTTCTTGTTGCTGTTCGTATCGAAACCTGTCTTCCCGCTTTCGTTGCTCTTCCAGTCGCCTCTGTTCCTCTTCTTCGGACTGTTTCTGCAATCTTTCAGCCTCTTTCCGAGACTCCTCTTCTTTCCTCTCCGCCTCGATTTCCCGTTCGCGACGTTGAAGCTGCTCCTCTTTCTGTTTGAGTTCCTCCTCCCAGTACTTCATATCCTGCTCTCGTTTCCAAGCTTCCTCTCGCACCCTGCGAGCCTCCTCTTTGGCAGCCACCTCCTTCCTTCTTACCTCCTCTTCTTTCCTCCTCGCCTCTTCCGCTTGTCTGTGTACCTCCTCCTCTTTCTTCTTTGCCTCCTCCTCTTTCTTCTTCGCCTCCTCCTCTTTCTTCCTCGCCTCTTCCTCCTTCAACTTTGCTTCCTCCTCTTTTCTCCTCGCCTCCTTCGCCCGTCTGAGCACCTCTTCCTCTTTCTTTATAGCTTCCTCTTCTTTTCTTGTTGCCTCCTCCGCCTTTATGCGCACTTCCTCTGCTATCCTCATCGCCTCCTCCCTTGCTCTCCTGGCCTCCACTGCCTGTCTTCGCAATTCATCCCCTCTCTGCCATGTGTCATCGTCCAACCTCATTGTTTCCGTGGCCTGCCTTTTTGACTCTTTCCGCTTCATTGCTTCCCGCCGTTGCGTCTCTTCCTCCTCAAATGGGTACCTCTTCCTGTCCTCCGCCATTTGTCTTCGCCACTCCTCTGCATCCCATCGATTCCTCTCTTCTTCGTCTAATAGGGCGGATCGTTGACTATCTTCACGACGCAGCCTGGGGACATCCCGATATCGTGGGATTGGTTCCATCTCTGTTTCCATGTCATCAACGAGTCCATCAGTTTCGTATAGAGCCTCATATGTTCGATCCCTTCCTCCAAACGAGTGGTCGGGCCCATCGTGATAACTGCCAGGATGCGACGTCATCGGAGAACGTAATGAGTACCCCTTGCGACGGAGGGGTTCTGGATGGGGCCCATAATATGGATAAGAATCAGGATGCCAAAGTTCGTATTCACGTCCACTTCGGCCGGAATATTCGGTGTCCTGTAAATCGTCCCGGTCTTGGTCGTATCGATCTCTACGTTCAGGCTCCCGTCGCGCCTCACGACGAAATGGGGGTGATTCAGTGAACCACGACCGCCAACCATCCATTTCCTCTGATCCGTATGGAGGTCGATGCTGACGTGTTAAAATTGGTATGCTGGCGGACGCCGCTCTCTCATAAGTACGCGGATATGACTCTGAAAAAGAGGCATGTAGTGGACTTGGCTCTGCGGTACGAAATGAGATGGATGCTGAGTGAAATGTCTGGGAAAAAAGACTTGCCCTCCGAATAGTTCTGAGCGAAGGATGGTCCGCGGTTCATACTAGGCCGGCTTTCCGAGGGCCTACGTGAAAGAGGGCTCTCTGGTGGTTGTTGAGCATATTTAAGTGTGTTGCTTCTGGGTTCACTGCTATAACCATAAGGGGGGCCAGATTGGTATCTGTTAGGCGGCGTCATATGATCACGAATCGGTGGTCGAGTTGCGGAACTAGGAGGCGTCGGGTATGATCTGTATCCCCCTTGATCATAATAATCTCGCTCATCGTTCAGAGTGGAGGATGGCCGAGATGGCACTCGTGCTTGAGGAGGCGGCTGATAAGATCCACCACGGTCCTCAAATGATGTTCTTGTCCTGATTGAGCGAGAGGAATGATACTTATCATCATGCTCTTCATAGAAGGACGTCTCACGACGCAGTGGGGCTCGTAGACTAGATGATGGGTGATTTGGAATTTCCTCCGAGCGATGGTATCGGAGACCTCTGTAGTTTTGTTCACTCTCGTAGCGATCTCTGGCAGGAGGAAGCTGTCTGGGGTCTTCTGATCGATGAGATGCTCTTGCATTTGGAAAATGAGGTACATAAGACTCGTCACCCCGAGGTCCATCGCTTGCAGAATTCTTCCGGTACTCCCTACGTCTCTCTCTTTCCCAAGGCTTCGTAGGCTGCCGATCTTCAAGTTCCTGATACCTATTGTTCCTGTCCAAATATTCCGCCTCACTGTCGCTACGTTCTGGAATTGGTTCATCAACGTTGACAGTGCGCACTCCCCCAGTGCCAGTCGACTTAATGCTCGTAACACTAGTCCGTCGCCCCAACTCAGTTGAAAAAAGCTTAGTGGTAACATCATCTTCGACAGACGATGGTTTCCATATAGTCGGGGGTGAACGAGCAGCAGGCCGATCCGTGGAAGACGAGCGCGAGGGACTGTCGATGGATCGGCTGATTGTAGAATCCAGTGTGAGTTCATGAGTAGACTGCTTCACTGTCGGGAGTTGTCCAGGCGGTGGTGACAAAAGCTCAAGATCATCTGTGTCGCAGGTATCTGAGAATTCAGAGTCGGTCGATTGGGACAGATCGCGATTTAGCGGGAGTTGCGGGCGATCTTTTTAACCTCGTCAATGAGACGTAAGAAGTCAATAATTTGACGACAATTGGACGTACCATGTGCCTGCGTTTCTCGAACATACTCATGTCGCCAATCTCTTTGCGGTTGGAATTCTCTAGTCTTTTCCAGCTCCCGCTCCTCCTCCTCTTCCTCGCGACTCCAGCGTTCTTTCTGCTCACGTTCCTCCTTAACACGCGCGGCCTCCAGCCTTGCCAAATGCTCCCTATCCCTTCTCTCTCGGTCGAGACGCGCATTCTCCATCTCCTGCTTCTCCATCTCTTCTTTCTCTCGCTTTCTCTCCTCCTTTTCCCTCCTCTCCCTCTCCCTCTCCTCCTTCTCCTTCTCCCTCCGCTCCCTTTCCTCCCTTTCCTCCCTCTGCCTCCTATCCCTCTCCTCCCTCTCCTCCCGCTCCTTCTTTTCCTTCTTTTCCTTTTCAAGTTGTTCTTTCTTCTTTGCGTTTTCGAGTCTTTGCCTCTCCAGAATTCCTCTCTCCATTTGCCGTTGTCTCTCCGAGCGCTCCTTCTCCACGCGTTCCCACTCTCGATGCTGGATTTCCAAACGCTCTCTTTCCTGCCGCTCTTGCTCCGCACGTTCTCTGTCCTGCCGCTCCTTCTCCGCATGCTCCATCTCTAATAGTTGATTTTCCATCCTCCTTGTGCGCTCCTGTTCCTTGAGTCTTTCCTTTGTCTCCTCCTCCTCCTTTCTCAGCCTCTTGTTTTCCTGGTCTGTTTTTCCCTGCCGTTTCAATTCCATCCGCTCTTGCTCTTTACGTTCCATGATACGACGAGCTTTTTCCTCTTGTTGCCTCTGCAGTTCCGGCGTCGCGGGCGAAATGGGTGGCGGTTGGAGTGATTGTGAGGTAGGTAAGCCCTGTTCCAAGCGATCCAAAGATCTCTCCCGTCGCTCTTTAACAAGGTGCCGCGGCGGACCAATCTGGGCAGACGACGAGACTGAATAGCCGGACGGTGAAGAGGATAGGTCACCGACGGGTCGACCATCACCAGGCCGCTCTGCCAGAGAACGCTCAGCGACACTAGGGCTCTGCGAGCCTTTACGAGTTCCCTTGATTCTGTCCATGATATCCTGTTGCTCTTGAACAAGGGCCTCGTTCCAGGCGGGCACCATGTTGACCCCAGCCGCCCAACGGCGCTCTTGACGTTCGCGTTCCAATTCAACCACGAAGGTGTCTTGCGCGAGTGTTCTGATGTTGTTCATAGCCTTTGCGTATTCCCGATCGATTGCCTCACGCCGTGCGTCGGACATTGTCCCCTTGGTTAGCTCTGTCTGATGATTCTTCTTTGCGTCCTCGATCATGGACGACAAACCGTCCTCGATCTTTGCTCGTAGCGCATCTTTCCATGCCTTATCCGGCTCTAATTCAGCCCTGATATCATTGTGTAATGGTAATGGAGTTGAAGATGCCAACGTTGTCATCTACGACAGGACAGTTGTCTCCGTGGCTTGACACAATGATCGTGACGCCTGGAAATTGCAATGGATGGGGCGATGCCAGGGAAGAAGACTGGGAATGGTTTGAGAGAAACGGGATGGTAGGAAGTGTATGACAGTTGTGGGTGACAAGACCCCACAGGAAGACAACCTCGACGACCTCTTTAACGTTATGTCCTAGATGCCTCATGTTCAGTACACGCGTTTTACAAGGATACTTGTAAATTTGTAGTAAAACTCACACGGAATGGTGTTCCTACTGACTAACTCTTCACCCTTGTTCCAACAAACGACCGTTACAGACGGCGTCGTCAAGAGGTCCAATCAAAGACGCGTAGAGAGAGTTGTGGTCTGTTATTGAGACGGTAAACTCCTTCAGTCCGGATCAGCTTGGCCGGGATGGGATTATCTTATCACTCTCATCACTGCCCATTAGCGGACTTTGTGGCTTTGGTACCACAGGATACCCACAAAGCTCCTCATTCTAACCGTCCATATCGATGCATGATCCACACTCAAGTAGAATACTTAGAGTTGAACTATAGTGAAGGGTCTCGACCACCTCTGAGACTCGTCACATATCTCACGATCGATGCAATCAGTTAATGTCGTTGATATGTACATTCTCAATGATGAAAATGATGAACCTGAGCACGCGTTGACCCATGACGCCTAGTTCTTCTCCTGAGAACGCACCAATAACAGGGGGACAAGCAGGTGTGGCCAGGTGATCATATTTTTGCCCGTGGCATCCTGCTCTCTGAGAACAAATGGAGGTGAATCACGACGTCTTGTAGGGGACAGGCCAAGGGTTTCTATTGATATGTAATATGACATCCGTGTGGAATATCTGAGGGTCAAGTACTGTGCCAGATAAGTGGCGAGAAGATCTTACCTGGGAAGCTTTGTGTGAAATTCAGAACGAATTAAAAGATGCATAACATAGAGTCTATAATGTATGGCTAGAGGTATGACATACCAGGGAAAGGTACGATTTGTATGCTGTTTCATGGAGAAGGGTTGAATGTCGAAAGGAACCTGGAGAAAGTACACATTTCAACCAAGACGATGAGTGACTTGGGAATGACTAGCAAGGGAAAGCACCAAAGTAAGATCACCTTTCAAGTTTATGGACCAATTATCTGATTCGGCTCTCATCGGACCGACACTTGAGGTACATTGCATTTGTTAATGCACTCCATTGATATAAAAGTGTAAATCGATCGTCCGACGTAAGTTGCCAATCGGAGGTATTACGACTGCCAGGAGGATTACTGAGGGCGGTGACAGAAAGACAATGGAGGCATATTGTCGACAGTAGAAAACAAACCCGGGATGATATCCGAGGTGAGCACGAATCGAATGCCATTTATCCAACAAGAAACGATGGCCAAAGCTGGCATAACAGCCCAACAAATGGAAAAGCCTCATTGCAGGAAAGTTCTCAGGGTATTTGAGATCTTAAATTAGGCCGTGAAAGCTCGTGGGATTTCGAGTCCGGTCGCGTTTGAGATGAAACCCCTTTGACATGATTCCTGGACCCAAGGATCTTTCCGGAAAGGCTGACTTCGTAACTAAAGAACGACGAAAGATCAGACCTCGCAGCTGTACATCGCCGCGATTTCTTCAAGATTTCTAGAGTTCTTGATATCAACGTAGAGGGACAAGATAGACAGGACTAAGACTATCTGCACGTCGACGTTGAGCAAAGAATTGTAATTGGAGGATAACCCATGTAACGCGCATCGCCAAACGTCCAAAATCTTTTTTGTTTATCAGTCCAAAGGTGCAAGAGATTGGTGCCTGAAACACGAAAACAGAGGCGAGATGGCTGAGCTATGTTTCAACATCTCTGCAACCCTGAAATTCATTTCGCGCGGAGATGGCCAGCGAATCATATCCGATGATGAAACATGTTTCAAATCACGTTCAAGAGTTTGTATGAAATGCAGCAATATCAAGGGATCAGGACAATTCGAGCAAACACAAACCAAAAATGACCAAACTAAGACCTATGCTGCCTGGGACAAGATGGCCAAAAGAGTTCGTTGTTGTAAAGCGAAATCACCGTTCCAGATCACAGAAAAATGGAAAATGGACATTCCAGTATATGGCGTATTCCATGTTCCAATACTTGTGGGCTGCTCATTCGTGACGTTGAATGTTTTGATGAAGTTTCCAGAACGAAGGGTCGATAATCCACATTGAATATCAACGAACCATAATTGTTCAGCGAATCAGAACAGAAAGTACGCTGATAAATTTCGCTGGTGAACCATAGATCTGGGAAGACGTCGAAGCCAGAGTATTTGGTGGAAATAATAACAACGGATGAGAATGACGACGACAGCGTAAGAATAAGATTATGCATTATGAACTCCGTGGGGTACCATTGCCCAAGGGTAGAATCAGCCGGAAGAGAACGAAAACGAAAAGTGTCGAACGAATCCGCATCCATGACACGACAATGTGTCTGCAGCAAAGCTTGACCAAGGGACGCGCAATATCTCTTGTCGCGCGGATTGCTTGATAAAGGATGAATCCCGGACCGTTTGTTACCGCCATCGATGGCTGAATCTTGAGTGTTTAAGCCATAGAGGGCAATTGAAAGCCAAGCTCAGACCTTGGACAGCCAGCGAGGCCGTTCATGACATCAATGACCATATGGCCTCATACAACATGATGATAGCATCGTAAGCAGAGAAGTAGTTTAGAGCTACAGAAGACGTCTCTGTAAGGAATGAACTGAGGCAGAGATGCCCAAAATAACTCTCGGCCGTAAGAATGGCCTCGGACGAAACCTTGAGAGGCACCCTTGATATAGATGATCTATCATCCTCCGCCGATTGGTTGGGCATGAGATGGGCGCGTTTTGCCTAGATTTAGACAACGAATTGGAACGTGAACATGGCACTGACACCATCAATGAAAGATTCGCCAGTGCAGTGCGCATGGGTCCATTTAAGAGTTGTATTGTACGATAATCTGTACGCCACAAGAAGTTTGTTGTAGTAAGCTCGGGCGACTAGTTCCATAAGTACTGACAAGCAGGAGAAGGGAGAAGGCTGGGTAGGGGGTTGGGCAAAGGGCGCGGGATAGCCCGACGCTCTGCCTCGTGTTGTAGATCAAGTGACAACATGAATACCATTTGTGGAAGACCTGGGTGCAGGGTCCCTCGTTATCATCCATGATCAACCCTTGCCCACCTTCCCAACTGGACCAGACCATCACACTTCTGAATGGTCAATTAATGTCCTCTTGCCCAGCTCAAGCTCAGCATCACGGATTGACTACGGGGAAGACCCGGAAAGGGTAGGTACATCGCTGATTCTACGGATTACAATCAAACGGCACACGGGTCAGAAACACGAGGCGCCTGCTTAGTTCCCATCTCTTGTTTCATCTCACAACTTTCAAATTCGGAAATTCTGTGCACTCGAGTCATCTTACAATTTTCTCGTCCTCCCTCAACGACGACTGCCACCCATGTCTTCTTCCTTAGATCACTCTCCACCTCTCAGTGATGACCAGCAAGTTCGGATCCTATGGGACAAGTTCGAAAAATGGGCGCAAAGCAAACGAAAATTATTAGAACGTCGAAGAGCCGACATCATCTATTTACAGATTGCGAAGAGGAAGAAGTTGTCTTCTCGTGGACAAAATCATGCCGTTGACGGCGACGACGAGGTCACAAAACAACAGTTGGAGGGAGCCGCGGAAGAACACACTAACATGCTGTTGATTGAGTGGCACAAGTGGATGGAAGACCATTGCCTTGGCCCTGATGCCTGGGGTACAAGGACGGTTGAGGAGGCAGAGAGGATTGCAAGGCTATTTCAGACAGAGGATGTCATTGACAGGTTACCTCCACCCTTGCAGCACCTGTATACACAACCTCAAACTGCTCCTGTGTACAATCCTGCGCCACCAATGACCTCAGCTGCTCGTCGACTCAATATCTCTTCTTCGACTTCGTCGAGCAAATTCGTAGACCCTAGCAGTCTCTCGACCGATGACGATGAAGCAGATGAGGAAGAACCATTCCAGTTGGTGTGTCTTTTTTTCCTTAATCAATGCCAACGCCTCCCTAACGACTTACCTTCGCAGACCACCGATGAGTTTGAAAACGAAGTCTGGATGCCCTCGAACGCCTGTGGCCTCAGTTTCAAATCTTCTACTCATAGCTCACAGAATGCCAGCCCAGACTACCTCTCCTCTTCGAGCTCTAGTGCCTTTGAGTTTCTCCAACCCCCTTCTCTTTCTTCTTCATTACTTGAGACGCACATGGAGCCTCCAAAACGTCCACCGGATACTAGTCGAAAAGGCAAAGCTCGTGCGCGCGGCCCGACATACGTTGGGCCCCATTTGCTCAGCCCAGAGGAGAGTAGCGACGAGGACGACTTCGCAACGTTCCGGATGCAAACTCGCATCAACAAAATCTGGGAGTTTCACTTGGCCGCCGCGCGAGCTGACGTCGAGCTCGCCATGATGATACAGAACGAACGTCTTTCAAAGGACTCGTCTTGGGACGAGTTAGAGTATGAGACGAGGATCTCTGAGCACGAAAAGCGAATGGAGAAGCTACGGGATGAGAAAGAGAAAGAGCGTCAAGAGTTGGTCGGAGAAGAACGTAAAAAGCGCCAGGAGCACGTTCATAAACGTCCTGCTTTGCGCGAACATTCCTGGGACGCTCGTTCTATGAATGCTCGGACTCAGTCAGACTGGGAGAGTTTGTTCCAGAACAATGATCATCCAGTCCATTTTGATGCCGAGAAGAGGGTGTTTTCACTCGGGACATCTTTGTCGCCCGACGAGGCTCCAACTAGGGGTACGTTACTCTTCGAGTCCCATGCGGAGGTCCCTGCCTCGGCTTCTTCCAGTCACTTTGGCACCGTTCGCACTCGTAAGCAATCTCAGTCCAACGCACCCTCAACCTCATCGGGCTGGAAAACAAAGACCTCTTCCGCGGCATCAGCCCAAGCTGGACCATCGACGAGCTCAGAGTCTAGGTCTTGGTTCGATCGCTCGCTCGAAGACGAGCCATTCGACTTCGATAAGACAGCCCAGCATTCCAGTCCTCTTCCTCCGATCCCTGCTGGCTGGGGTGAGAAACCATCTGCCAACTCGCTGCTCAAGAAGGTCCTCTCTGACCCTTCCTCCCGCAAATACTCTTCTGTCGTCGAACCCAATTCGAATGCTGAGTTCAATGCTGAAAATAAGTCCGCAATAGGCTTCGGCCCCAGCAAGAAACCTGCTAAAAATCTCAAAGGTCGTCGACCTGGTCTTAGCTCTTTCGACCATGATTCTGGAGCAGAGGTCCCCACGACGCCTTCTGCCAATACTAGCGCTAGAGGTTTCACTGGAACGGTATCGGCAAGAGACATCCTACAGTCGCGACACGCACATCTACAACTTGACGATGAGATGTCCTCAACGCCTCGCCCTCATATGGCGTCTGCGTTTGGCGCCACTTCCTGGAAGACGAATGGGCATGATATACTCTCGAGGCAGGGCAAGCTCCCAGTCAAGCATCTACAGTTTGAAGACGAAGGGTGGGGAAATGTACATGCTCTGGCTGATCAGGCGATGGAGGCGATGATGACAGAAGAAGATCCTCAGCGGGGCCACAAGCAGATGATGAGAGAAGGGAGCACCTGGGGACGAGGTATGCAGAACAATGCCACTGCCGCCCCGGTGACAAAGCAGTATACTGCAGGACCTGAAGTGAGTTTGTGGCAGCAGCAGCAGCAGAAGGCGAGGTCGAGAGTGCAACCGTCCGCCTTTGTCGATGTCCCCCAGGCTGAAGACGTGCAGGAGGACTTCTGGGCGGTAGCCAGGGCTAAACTTAACGCCGATACAACCCAATTTGTTGTAGATCATCATTCCATCGTCACAGAGGAAACTCCTTGGCAGAGAATGCAGAGACTCAAGGCCGAGAAGTCTCTTCCGAGTGCAGCTGGTTCCAGTACGAACCCCTTCGATCAACCACCTGCACGAAAGGGGTTACACTCCTCCAAGCCATCTTGGAATGGAGTGTCGAATCTCGAACAATCTGTTCCTGACATGGTCCATCAACAACCTCCAGCACCTGCACAGTTCTCGAACAAATACTGGATGCCCAATGGGAGTGGTAACACTTCACACGCGTGGAACAACAGTGCGCAGTCGACGGCGAAACATTCGATGACAATGCCAGGCGGCTACATGTCCGACACGCAGCACCGGTACGATAGCTTCGGCTCGGCCAGTGTGAGCTCGCATGGAAACACTAGGATGCGCTCGTCATACACAAAGCACCCGACTGTTGAAGAAGAACCCGATGAAGATGGCCCAGGCGGCCGTGATGCTCAAATTGGGGCGTTACCGTACGACTCGAGGTTCATTCTAGACGTTGCCGTGCCAAAGCCTATCCATCCGCCCGAAGCATATTCAGACGTCATCGATTACGGTGAGGACCCTGATGAAGAGAACGATTGGGACCACAGCTCGAGCTCACCAATGCGGACGCCATCGACTGCACCGACGTCGCCGCCAAGCGATATGACGGAGGAGTGGATGAATGCGGTGACGGAAAACCTCAAGAATGGGAAGCTGGAAGATATGGATTTTAACTTCGACTCATTCGGTACGGATTTATCGAACAAGACAAAACCGGAATCGGCCTCATCTGGTCCGCCGACCAAGCAGAGTGTATGGGGAGTTCAGAAGTCCGACACTGTGAAAGCTCAATCAGTGCCTGAGTCTGCACCTACCTCATCGACATCTCCTCCGAAGGCTGTGCTGGCGTCTGAGCCTCCGCCTGCCTCGTCGAAAGCTGCCGTGCCAGCGCCATCGAAGACAACAGCCGCACCAGAGCCTGTAGTAAAGACCGGCAATCAGAATCAGAAGGGGAAAAAAGGCAAGGGCAAGGGAAGGAAGTAAAGTATCTATCTATCCAATTTTCTGGACTCCAGTTTTTCTTTTCTATTTGCTTTCGTTGAATTATTCTTCTTGACACACCTTCATGGGCTTTTGATATCTCCTACATCTTTAACATAGATGTCGCAAATGACCACTAATGAAATCGTTTTCTTGACAACGAAAACCACGGATTAGAGCGCCCAACCTGCAATAGATCACCAGACAAGGGGGATGTGGGTATCGTTCAAGGGAAGTAGCACGAGCAACGTGTTCGCAGCACCTTCGAGTATAAAACTTCCGCATTGGGTTCCATTGGAACATGATCACTGGTCATGGCACAGGAGTCTTTCATGATCTGAGGCATTTACCAAAGATTACGAGTCCAAGGTTGGGAAAAAGGTTGGGAAAGGGGCAAAAGCGGTCTCGGGGTTCCGACGGACACACCTTTAACCCATGGTCCAGTACTTGTGGACTTTGAAACGCTTCTTGACACGAGACTTACTTTCCGATACTTAACCAATTTCCTTGAACAGTCGCTAAATCATAGATCTACTACCAGTTTTGTCTATAACTCTTGGCCATCGATAACAATTTTTAATATTCCATTAACAACATGGATTATTGCTAATCCGTTTCCATCCTTGAAACTTGTGTGTCTGAGATATGGCTAAACGCCAAGAAACTTAAACTATGTGAGTGAGCATTCCAACCAGTAGCACTGGATTGTTTATAAGACACTTTCACGGAACCTCGGACTATCTCTTGTGGTTTTAATAGAAGCTCTGGCCTAAAAACTGCCACGCGTGTGCGAATTGCGTCGTATCATACCGGGTCGCGTGTCCTCTTCGTTTCTGGTTTGTCGCGACACGTTCATCATGTGACCTTGACAAGGTGACCACGAACTCTCACCGGCATTTCAACTTGCAGAAATTAGATATGCACTTTAACAGAACCTCCCGGATTCGTGCACGGATGAAGAAAAAATAAAACAAAATAACGTTCATCACATAGTTGCACGAGTCTACTCATCCTTTAAGGCATGTCTTGTCCAATTCAGTTGTTTCCCTGCGCTTGAATCACGTTGTCTTTATTTGACAAGGCCTTGTTCAAATTGCGCTTCAAAGCGCACACAATGCCTGCCTACGTATCACCATACGAAGTACCCCGAGTGCCGGATCGCTTTGTCTAGTTAACAAGGTGATGAATTGGGTCTTTGCTCATCGACATCTTTGGACATCTCGGTATAAAGTAACCATGTATTTTTGTTGCAACCTTGAATACAAACGAAACGAGTTGCGGCAACCTTCAATTTAAAGGAGAAGGTGCTTTTATGTTGTGGCATTGTTCTGTGTCAGCCTCCAACAAATAAATTGCCCGTCCTATTCTGATCGCTGCTTTATGTCCAGAATGCCGCATTGCCCAGACTTTCACGCCGCTAGCACCAAATATGCTATGATTCCATCGAGTTTCTTTGCCCATGCTTCTGAAGCAGGACAAACTAACCGGTCTTCAAAACTTCCCTCGGTGCAACGTGATCACTTATCTCGGGTTAAGATGAGTTTTGCGAGTCAACAAGCTGCGCGCCTTGCTCAACAACGTATCGAAAAACAAAAAGAGGCGATGGCGAAAGGGACAGAGTCTACTAGTACATGCACAAATTCCTCTCCAAAGGTCTCCTGGATGACATCATCTCGCCCCTCGACGACTTCATCCCCCCGGAATAATCACCCATCAGCAAGCGCTACCGATTCGTCCGTCCCCTCTTCTTCCTCGCAGGGAAATCAGGATATTGGCCAGGCGATCAAGACACTTCGCAACTTGGAAGACCGATTGCACGATTTCCTGATAGTGTTTCAAATCCCTGACCACCTCGATTTCTTACATCTGGACCCTCCATACTTGTACCAAGACGCCCAGCCTCTGACGCGTCTTTCCATGACTTTGCATAATTCCCCTGTAATCGCCCTAGGAGAGCTCTTGAAATCGCTTGAGCAAGAGTTGGGCTTTGTAGAGGCCCACGGAAATGAATATATCGAGGTTTGGAGAAACAAACTTGCAAACCGCATCAAGAAGACCACGGCGTATCTTGAGAAAGAAGTTGATGACCTCTGGTGGATTTCACTCGAGTCTGAGCAAGCATAGCGCCCTCGGGTTCTACGATATCAGCTGTTCCGCGATTTTCTTTGAGGGCATGGGCTTCATACTATCCATGTACAATATCGTTATCTATCACCAATTGTAAAATTATAACATTAATTGGTCTACAACAACGATGCGGTAGACCTTTACATCCATTCTGTGAACACGTCAACCACGTGGGACCCGTGACCTACGCTTTCTTATCATGTGACTAAACCTCCGAGGACTATCGGAATTTTCCCGAGGACTCGTGTTTCCCAAACGATATTAATTTCCGTTTACGTACGACACGTATTACCTACTATACACGTCGAACACGTGTTGGCCGGTGGCCTGGCATTGCGTTCAACTGGTCCTGCTTCTGAGTCTGGAAAACGGAGGGCAGTAGAGGGCAACTGGTATCGGAAGCGTCATCTAATATCGTGGGCACGACATACATAGGAAAGATCCTGATGTCGATACTACAAGGCATCGATGATCTATGGAAGATCTTCATACCCGTTACCGAGATTGCCTGTTGCGGAATCCCAAATTGGCGCTCAAAGAGATCAGTCATATAGACACTATCACTTTTATCTCGCCGTGTACTGAATACTTTCTATCCCTCGGTGCTCGCCTCTCACTCTCTTGGGTACATACGATGAGCCGTGGACAGCACAACTCTCTTTTGCTGGCAACAACGGAACATAAATCAACCTCTCTCAAAACCCGTCATCAGCGCATTAGGGCCAAGTGCTTTACCCCCTCTGATGAGTGTGTCATCTATGTATCTCGTTTGAACTTTGCATACGATGATGACAGACTTTTTGGGCCCCCAACGCAAAGTGTTACGTTGCCCATCAACATCTTGCACCGGGTGGGTACTTCGTCATGTCAGGACAAAAAATAACTGATAAAAGTTTACGGCTCAAGAAACATGGTTCTGGCTTATGGAATCCTGTCGGTTATGCAACGGCTAGCAGTCAGGCTTCGCGCCTCGCCATCAAGAATAATCCGTCACAACAGGTAAGTGTATGAAACACTCGCACAATGATATGTATCGACTAATCCATTCCGTACGACATCAAATCAGCTGACTGCATTAGAACATTCGCCTCCTTTGGCCTCAATTGCATCTAGAACGAATATCATCGAAAGCATGACTGCGTCAGAGAGTAAAATACAAGACCCATCTCCAATAGCCGCATGTTTAATCAAAATACAAGAAATACAAAATGCGCTTGACGCAATCCAGTCTAGATTTACTTTCCCCGAGTATCTAAATTTCCTCGACGAACGACTTGCCTGCGATAGCTCTCCCCTCGGATATCTCGATTTCACGATGAATAACAGTCCTGTTCGCGACTACAAGGAAGCGCTGATTCGGCTTCAAACGTCCATAGACGCTCTTCAAAGCTATGACAATAAATTCGTTCGAATGTCCCGGAAAAAGGTCGTTCACGAAATAGGTCAAGCATTGTACGACCTGGAAGAAAATGTTCAAGGGCGCCTAGAGGAATGGAGGGATGGTCGCTCTAAAGAACCCTGCGTAGAGAGGCCTCCTCTTGAGAAGCCGAATCCACCCGTTTGTGAGGAATTTCCAACACAACCCTTACGTACGTCCCCTCGCCAAATATTAGCCAATCATAATTTGACCACATCTTATACCATAGTGGAATCTCTCGACCATGGGAATGGCCAGCCTCTTACTCCGGCCCTGACTCCTGAAGTATGCCGATTGGTGGGGGATGATCCAAGGTTCCATAAGGTTTACATGGAGATGTCGTCTGAGATGACAAAGATTCAAATGAGACGCATCGATGCCCTTAGCAAGGATCAACCAACCGACGTATTCGACGAGGACTTGATGATCATTTGCCAAAATTGGGAGGAGTTCGTACATTCGCTAATTATTGTCAAACGCAGCGAGGAGAGGACTGCGCACGCAATGCTGGAATGGAAGAGTGGTTTAGATCCAGACTCGGAACTGGACTCGGACTATGACAGCCATTACTTGAGCTTGGTTCTTGACCCCAATGACGAGGAGAAGTCATCTTGAACTTATTCCGTCGGTCTCCGGTCCGAGATTCAGAAATCAGGAGCAATATTATTGGGTGCTGTTCTCTGCACGATACAAATAGACACCTCAAGCAGTACCGGGAGAGGTATTTTATCCTTCGAGCATTCTTTCGACTTTTTCTATATGTAGTTATCTACCTTGTTTCGTAACAGACTATCTATTTTACAGCAATTAAAACAGTATGCTTTTGATTTCTTCGGACACGATGCATATTAATCAGTCCACTAGATATAGAAAATGTGTAATGGATACAAATGTTATAACCTGTGTATGTACGGTGATGCATGACGACCCTCATCCATTCCATCATATCCAACCTGGCCATGGGACTTGACGAATTTACATCTCCAGTAAGGTTCGACATGTGACGACTTGGCACCGTCTTATGTATCAATTTCCCCACAACATCAACGCCTACAACTGATGACTTGTGCCGTGAGGCTGCCACACCGAGAACCAAATAAATGTGAGAAATACTGAGCGCAGTATAAATTTCCGGCCCCAATAGGTCATACTACTCGGTGGTCTGGCCATCTAGTACTACTCTGCTCAAGTGCGATTCCTGACCCACTAATACTGATTTTTGATTGACTGACATCCACACCAATATAGCTTTCCTTCGCAGTGTATGTTGAACTTTCCCGAGTCGAATTCAACGTTACCCACCGGCAGGTCCTAGATCATTTATATCAATGCACGGCGGCTACTCTTATAACAACGCAGTAAGTCTCTCTGTGCTTGAAACCCGGAAGTTGACAGTATCTCCCTTTCCGGCTATAGCCCTGGCATGCCCACGGTGGTGGACATGCAGCGCATGTCAAACAGAACTTGAACCACAAAGTGAGCTCAGCAATAATGACCACGTTTTTCATCCTGACTTGCTTCAAGCATAGTGTCGGCTTCCTCGGCCATGATATTGCAAAGTCATTGGCAAAGATCAACACTTGTATGAGCTCACTGGCGACTCTTCAAGCCGGATTTACTTTTCCGGACCATATCGATATTGTCGATCAGTACGGTTCGACCAAGGAACCCCTCGATCTTCTTCCTCATACCAGAAACAACAAATATCTACTCCGATACCTAATGGCCCTCCAGGATTTGCGTGGAGAGTTGGGTACCGTTGAGAGCTTTAATGACTCAAATGTGCGCAAATCACGTAGCCTTGCGATAGGACGGGTCGAGGAGGTGTTGCAATACGTACGAGATGAAGTTGCAAAGCGTTTCAATCAATCACAACCTTTGCGTTCTAAGAACAAGATCGTCCAGTCTCGGTCAGAGAAATTTGACCGTATTCAATGTACGTAGTGAGACTGCATCGATGAAGTTCTTTGTACTGATCTAAAACAAGTTGTCGATTTCACCACACATGCTCCTAACTCTCTTCCCGTAGCCCCGCTGCCGAGCCGTGAAGTGTGTCGCCAGATAGGGGGAAGCTCTACATTTGTGAAATCCTTCAAGGAGATGGCTCACAAAACAACGACGATTCAGGTTGACAGGTTGAAAGCCCTTGCGAAGGGAAACACGACTTCACGGTGGGATAGAGAGCTTGTCGGGCTCTCTAAGCGCTGGAACCATCAAGTTGACCAGGCTCTCCAGGATGTCCAACGTGAGCATGGTTTACGCCGTCACCGCTTGTCTTAGGGCGCGTCATATATGCCTGATCCCCGTCCATGAACTTGTCTTGTTACTGGTATCAACTTCGACAGTGTCTCTTCATCGCAAACTGTTGGAATCGCCAGCATCAAGTCTCGCGTTATCGATTGTAGATGATGTCGCATGTCATAATCAGAGTTCTTGGTAGGACTTAATTCCACATTCCATCATAAACTCGTATATTGTGTACTTGAGCTATTTTACTATTGCATTTTGAACACCATTCGGATACTTGCATGGAGGTTCACATATTACGAGCGAAATTACATTTGCGCGAATACCCAGGACGATTACACAAGTTCGGACCAAATCGCGGAGACATCGACTCATCCTCCGTCTGACCCTTCATTTGTCCTTGCCATCAGCTACCGTGCTGACGACGTGATTTCACGGGGCTCGAATGCCTTGTACAATGTAGACTACTGTCAGATCAAGTACTAGAAGGACGTGTGCTTCAGCCTTGTGGCTCAATGAAGCAAAACCGCTGAAAGTTGCCAAGGAGCTTGAAAGACGACTACGGTCAAATACTCTTTGTTCCAACAAAGCAACGATTGGCGGATGCCTTTCTTTGTGAAACATTTGATCTCACTGCGACAAAGGAATTTTCGAGAATTTCAGTTCGCGATTCAAAGCGAGACACCGAAGAAAGCAT
>QGOA01005926.1:0-10520 GCA_003313075.1 Termitomyces sp. MG16
GACAAGTTGTGCCTTCCATGCTCCATCGATATCCTTGGCAAGGTGGAAATAACCTTGTCCAATAGCAACGGACGTAGTGTATGTAAAGCCGCTGGCGACCCAATCTGGGTTCAAAGAACTAGGTTGCGGAGACAAACCTGCAGTATCAGCCAAGACAATATCGGCTACCTTGGCCTTTGAAAGGGTACCCTGAAGGTAAGCAGAGATCTTGTCACGGCCAGCAAGAGAACGATTATCCCACGTGAATGTCAGGACATCGCGTAGCCATCCTGACGGGAGGAATGACAATGTAACTCCAATAACGTCAGCTGCTTGTAAAGACGTGGCGAAAGTTTCCAGCCATTCTTCTGCAATAACACGAAGACTCTCAGCAGACATCATGGTTAAAAGGAGGACCGCTATGTTCTAAAGGTTGACGTGCGAAAACCAGGGGGCCAGCGAGCGACCGCAACGTATGCACTCATGATACAGCTGCTGGATGGAGTTTCCCATGTATATTTTAAGGTCATTGACACGAATTTTGCACCTGATCCCACGTCCTAACAACCGGTTCTGGCCACAGTGACTGTTTTTGATAAGTTCCTCAATCGTAATCGATAGGCAGAATAGATCTCAATATATAGCCCAGAATTGTATGCTGTAGCGAAAGCAAATAGAGGGTACTTACTTATGTAAGACATGAACGCGGTTAAACAATCCTGCAAAATACAAGATCACTTTCACCACCGCCCTTTAGCTCTGTCCTGTAGCTGAGCTTCAGAGTCAGGTGGCTGTCCCCGGCTCTCTAATGTATTACACGTACAACTACTGATCGCTATAATTAGCTGACCTTCGCTTCCTGTGTTCAGGATGTGGAGGACACGCAAAAGTCCAGTCTTAACGTTTCCTCACCACGGTGCAAAACGCGTCGCATGGAGTTCGACAATTACTCGGCCGCGGAGGATTATCAGGTCACTTGACCCAGAACGCCTTCAAAGCCGCGATTTCGTCGACTTCTCCAATATACAAGCTTCAGTTTACGCAGGACTCAAGGATGGGCAACTTGTCGGAGGGCGTGTTTATTATAAGGCCAGAAACTTGCGTTTCCCTCCAAAGACTCAGGGTTTTCTGTACTATCACCGCCGTCCATCACTTCCGCTCACAACTGGTGAAATTCGCTTTCGGCTCACAGAAAGTGCTGACCCGACATGTTTCCAAAATGGCACGGACCTCATGAGGTCTGACGGTGTATTGCCGTGGGCTATTCCTTTGTTTAGGCTGCTTCGTCCCCATGCATTCATCAAAGCGCTGCTCAAACAAGATCACGATATCCCAGAAACAATACTGAACTATGGAACATCAAGCCAGCTCTTACTGCCAGGGGCCAGCTTAGCTTTCTTGGAGGAGCCTTTTGTTCTGAGGTTAGAAAAGAGAATACAAATAAGGACGGTTGATTCACAGCTTCAGGTGGGAAAAACCCCGGTGCCTCACTTGTTGGCTGGGAAATACCCGTCGACGTTCAAGGGTGAGTGTACTGATCGAATAGACATTTTTTTTAACTATGATTGTGTATAGGGAAACTACTGGTCCGATTTGAACAATCAACATTAGCCGAGCACGAGAACGAGACGTCGATTGTCATGCGAGTCCTCAAGGTCCTTGAACCAATCAAACCGCTGTTAAAAGATGGCGAATTGCTTCACCCGATTCCGGAACCAGGAACTTTGCTCAAGTCCAAATACCTTGGTCAAGTACAAAACGTGGAATTCAATCATCCGTTTCTGGCATCGCTTCCGCGCATGATGGGCAATACACTTGCGTATGTAGTAGCTCTTTCGTATTCCTCTTGTCTACTAATTCGATTGATTTCTTCCGTCAGTATTCCCACCGATGTCAGAAGATCACGCACACTACTGCCCGAAGAAGGACGTTTGATACATTAGATCCGCTTCGATTAAACTCCTTCGATTTCATGGACATATCGCACCTAACAATTGTGCAATTTCAGAGACGTGGCAATTCGCACATGTCGAGCATTTTCAAATTTGGTAATACAGGCACAAACAAAATGTTTCTCAACATACCCTTTCCCGCTAATACGCACGGATTCCTTTACTTGCATCTCAAACCCAGGAGATTTTCTCAAAACTTGAGATCTCGTGGACGGGTACTGGGTTATGTGGAACAGCCATTTATTGCTAGCATGTCCCTAAAGCTTATAAAGCTCAATCTCTTGATGCCCGATGGCACTTTCAGCACTTCCATTGCAGGAGCTTTTACGGACGAGAGGTTGAAAAATCAAACCTTACATTGGTGTGTGTGTGTACACTTGTTAAAAAAAACTCATTTGCGCGTTTACAATCAACTCAGGACGACTTCTCTTGCGCTTTGAGCTATCAACATTGCAACAGCATGCGGATAGGAACTTTTTGGTCTTGCGTGTATTGAAAATCCTGGATGCTGTCAAGCCCATTGACCCTAATTACAATAGACGGCTTCCAGTAGTGGTCGTGTGCTATCGTATAACGTTGACAAACTCAAATGCGTGCCTGCATTTAAAGGTTTCCTCAGTATTCCAGACGACAAGCCATGCATGCAAGTGTATTTTCTCCCATCATTTCAAAGTAGCGTTCGCTGATACTCCGTGGTTCACAGTGACGAATTCCGGTGACATTCTGCATTCCGATCTCCCGTACTCTTTATCCCAAGCAATAGAACGTCCAACGTTCAGCGGGTTCACAAATAGTCATAGCCCGTCATGACAACCCCAAATTAATTTATCATTATTCTTTCACTCGAACACATAGTACATATAATATAGTATTCTCTACAAAAACACAAAACTTGTGCTGCATACATATACGACGTCCTGTACATACAGATCATGGAATGAAAACCGAAAAAATCAACAAGTAATGCCAAGCAAGGGCGCATATCCATGTAATTTCGTGCATGGAAAATAACCTAGAATTTTACCCAGGTACCCTCCGGCAGCCCAGTCATACTCGGCCATAGGGTATCCATGGTAGTGTTTTTGTAGATGAAGTTCCTCTCCTCGAGAGTGAGAATGTCCCGGATAGTCGTCCATGAGCCGCCCATCCTGTGTGCGGGCGAAGAATAGAGCGGGAAGCAATAAACATGCAAGAAGTGTATCGAAAGTAATAGTGGTCACGGCCATGAAGGCGCGTATTAGCGCGATACGTAGCCCTTGTGGTGGTACCATCTTGAGAAACAATTACTTTGGCTTCTTAGACCCGACCATTTCGTCCTAATTCTTATTTCCTCAAGGTCGTCTATTCCTAACCATACTCGACCTCGACATCCAAAGTTATATTTCATGATACCGAAAAAGACGTCCAATAAACCAATAAGCACCTAAACACTATACATGTAATTAAGTAGACTCCTTGTATTGCCCACATGAGCATGCACATTGTTCATATTTCAAGTCGAAGCCATCGAGATTCCTTTCTTTCACATTTCACATGAAGGAGCGCAATGGTCCACGGCTTGGGAACCAATCATTGTCATCCCACGTGGTCAGCCCCGGCCCAAGTTCCCAAGGGGGCCATAATTGAAATAACAAAACAATGCATGCATGCACGTATCAAAAGCGATATTCTGTATTTCCAAAAGAAAAAGTAAAATACAACAACGAAGAAAAAAACACAACGCAAAAATGCTATGAAGAAACGGAGTTTGTTTATCTTCACGACCGTTCGCCGCTCAAACGGCGAGCGAGAGCCAGATCCTTCGGCTGACTAAAGAGATACAATCAGTTTCCAACAGCACAACACGACAAAAAGAGCGAGCGAGCGTACATCGTCACACCTACGTGGGAGGGTGGCCCAAAAGTCAGCCAAAACGCACAGCGGACGGACAGGAAAGAAAATAAAAGTACACACGTTTAGCATGAATAGCAGCTAAATTCGTGTCTTCGAACAGCGAAACCAGGTACGCCTCTGCTGCTTCCTGGAGAGCCATGACCGCCGACGACTGGAACCTCAGATCCGTCTACAGTCAGAACCAAGCGAGCGAATACAAAGGTGCTTGCGCAAGTATAAAACTGTGAAAATGATTTCCAGACGTTCGCCAATGATGAAGGGGATGACCCTTCTCGTGTCGGTGCAGCGTCGGATCCTTCAATGGAAGGCATGGAGCAGCTGGACACCGTAATCAGTTTTAGGGATGGTGGTTCGGGTATTGCGCGCGAGCTCCAGCGTGCCGCATCGCGTTCCCAGAACTACCGTTCTGAGCGGATATAGCCAGTTGGTGCGACCAGTTTTCACTTCCGAAGACGATCAGCGATATCGCGAAGCAGCTGTATCGGCGGTCGGACGAAGAAAAGGTATTACGAGGGAAACCAATTAACCCCGGGCAATCACTCCACTTCACATTGCCCTGCCGACCTATTGAGAAACCTGGCTTCTTAGCTACTATAGATCTCCGCTGGGCCATTTCTTTCAACTTTCAAGATCGTCGATTCCTAACCATACTCGACCTCGACATCCAAGAAATTAGATACCAAAAAAGACATCCTTACGTCCAAGCAACCACTAAGCGCCTAAACACTAGTACATTGATCGACGTAAACGCGGGTTCCAAGGGTAAGGAGCGTTATCGGAGGCCTCTGCGCGGACGAGCAGGCATCTTTCATCAAGACATCAGCGGCCGTTTCCGATTCGATGCCACGGTGCGGGCAGAGGTTGGGTCGGAAACAGTAGGGCCGAGGTCTCAGTTAGTAGCGTTACATGCATGGTTATGTCACCTATGCAACGGTCTTGCAAAAATTTTCAGTCGTGCAACGGTCTTGCACTCCCACCACCTCAGCGCACAGTCAGGTCAGCTCAGAGCCGCTCAGTCACAGCAGATCAGTAATCTGACTTCTTTTACAGAGTCCTCGCCTCAGTTGTCCAGCTCATCCCTCAGGCATCGCTTCGTTAAGGAGTAAGATAGATTCACAGACGTCAGTAGACAGTTCAGTCATCTCATTTATCAGTAACAGACGTCAATCGTAACGCTCACTCGAAAGAATTTCCATAAATTCACGAGTTGGTCTTTTCACAGTAAGCTATAGCCAGCGTACTGTTGCGCTATTGTTTAACTTAATTAGATTCTTTTCGGTACTAGATTTTTTATTAGTGTAGTCGTTACCTTCTTCGCGCATCTCCCATTTGTTACCTCATCATCGAGCTTGTTCTTCATGACGCAACATGCTGAAAGCTCTCAATCTGCCGATTTTCTGTCTCAGGCAGAGCGCGATGCGCGAACAGCGGTGGATGTTGGGACTGTCGATCCAAGAAACGATCAGATTGAACTCATTCATGAGGAATGTCAGAGACTCATCGACGAGACAGTTGAAGGAAGACGCACCGTTGTGGACTTCATGCAGTCACTTAAGGATCTTGGGCTCAATGCAGCCAAGGCTCAAGATTACGTCAATGAGGTTAGACAGAGGGTTGATTTGCGGAATGCAAAAGCCAGGCAACCCCCTCCTGAATCATGCGAGGGTTCACCGCGCAATGAGTATGAGGGGAACCAGGTCAGAGAATCCCAAGCACGAGCAGTTGAGGCTGCCGCATGGGAAGCCTTACAGGCTAAACTTGAGCATGCCCTTGCTACCCCGGCTCAGCCGGGAACGATCACCATTGAGCAGCTGGCAGACTTGTTGGGAGATCGAAGGTCGTCTACTGTCCAGACGTCAATTCCTCAGTCAGTCTTGGCTATGGTACCCCATCTTGCGGATTATCAAAAGGACGCCTCAGAAGATCCTTACCTGGCTAAAACTTGGGGTTTGCGACACGAATACGCTAAAGAAAGGGTGGTCGACACGCTCATCAACCTCGCGCAGTCAAGACCCTTCAAGGACCCGATATCTTGGGCCATGTGAAAATTGGTTATTCTGGACCAATATGTTGACTTCGATAAGCTTTACGCCACTTTCGATAAACGTTATAATCACGACGATGAACCGAAAGATTTTATGAGAGGGTTCTCTCTTGTTAAGAAAGACCACGCGACTGCTAAGCGCCCTGTGCGCACTGAGGGGGATTGGATTAGGACCTTTGATGCGTGGATGGAGGGAGTTCTCATGTTTTATCCACACTGAAAGGGTGAACTCGCCAAATATAGAACTCAGATTTTGGATTTCTGTCAGTCCATTTCAAATGGCGCGCTTATTGCAATTCAGTTCGATGCTGACATGCGGGATCGCTACGCATGTAACCCATTCCATATGGATAATATCGAAGAGCTTCACGTGCCATTTTTGGCTCAGATGCTCAGCGTGTCGAATTCTGCATCAGGCATTAAACGTAAGGGATCGCCACCGATGGGTGCGAGGAAAAAGACAGCGGCTATATGCCAGAATTGGAATCTGGGATTATGCACTTCGGATACGTGCCCAGGGGGTCATCGCCACAACATTTGCTGTGAATGCTTTGGTTCCCACAAGGCTCGAGACGTCAAAGACTGCTTCAAGAAGCTCAATCAGCGATGACAACAGTATCGTGCATCACTCGGCAGCAGTAGCTAAAGCGAGTGAAGCCAGAGCACAGTGTCCCCGGTTGTTGAAAGGTACAGGAGCAAAAAGACAGTTAACTATAATGACGGTAGAGGATCAACGATTCAGAAGGAGATTTGTATGGGATGACGATGTACCAACTGCTCCGATTTTGCCATCAGCACTCAATACTGAAATCGCTCCTCCCCTTCCCTTGCCCCTGCAGCATTTACTAGCGAATCCGATTTATAAGGCAACACTAGAGGTGTTGCAAGACAAGATATGTGTCGAAATGCCTTTTGACATAGACAAGTTTGAACGAGTACTATGGGATCATCCGAATCAACTATTTGTCAAATCCGTGATGAGGAGCTTACGAGAGGGTTTTTGGCCATTCAATGAGGGAGACTGGTTGACTGAGGCCAAAGATCCAATTTCGAATTACTCATCTGAAGACGAGGATCTCGAGGCCATAAGGGCATTCCGCGATAAGGAAGTCAGTTTAAGCAGATGGTCGGAAGTCTACAGGCTGGAAAACCTCCTTCCAGGCATGAAAACGTCTCCATTATTCGTTGTTTGGCAGAGAAATAAAGCCAGGGTGGTGACTGATCATTCCGCATCAGGGTTGAATGAGGGCATACCTAAGATAGAAGCAAAGGTCCGATACGACGATATGAGGACATTCGGTCAAGCAATGTATAATGCTAAATGCACTCTTTCAGAAGAGAGGTTGGTCATTTGGAAATCGGACGTAGCGAGCGCTTTCCTGAACTTGCCGGCACACCCATTGTGGCAAATCCGACAAGTTGTCAATGTTGATGGAAAATGGTACATCATGCATCGTCTTGTTTTCGGGAATAGAGCATCACCACGATGTTGGTGTGCCGTATCAGCTCTGATGTGCTGGGCAGGAATCAAGAAGTTAGATATAAGGGATTTGCACGTATTCATGGATGATTTTTATTCATGGGAAGTGCAATCAAAATTGATCAAGTACCGAGGTGTATTACGGCCACAGGGACAAGCTCAGTTATTAATCTTTTGGGATGCAATCGGCTGTCCTTGGGAAGAAAAGAAGCAGGAATTCGGAGAGACGTTGAAGATCATAGGATTCTGGGTCGATATAAATCATGGTACCATTACTCTCACTGATGAATCAACAGTGGATATTGTATTAAAAATCCAGCTCTTCATCAACACCCCCTCACGCCGACCTTTGTTACGGAATTGGCAGCGATTGGGAGGCCATTTGAACTGGTTGCTTAACGTATTGCCATGGGGCAGACCGGCATTAACGGAGATGTACCAAAAAATGGCAGGGAAGGAGACCATGCACGCGGGTATCTATCTGAATCAAGAAGTGATGTCAGATATGAATTGGCTGATCGAAATTATTCCAAAATCTATGGGCGTCAGATTTTTGGATGCTACAAGATGGGCAAACGAATCGGCAGATATGGTGGTCTGGACGGATGCAAGTCTGAAGTTAGGTATGGTGTTTGTATATGCAGGAAACGGATTTGTGTATCAATTGGCACCGAACAATATGTTGATAAAGATTGACATCTTCTTTCTCGAACTCACTGCCATCTTATCAGCAATTTCTCACGTCACAGCTTTTGAGCGGCCGCCACGTCGTCTGCTCATTTTCACGGACAGCTTAGACTCAGTAGCGGTATTCAACATGCTGGGGGCTTCTGAATCATTGCACAACTCAGTAGTTTGTGCTGTTGCAGGCATAATCTTGCAAACAGGGATCGACTTACGAGTTTGCCATATCGTGGATAAAGACAACATCAGAGCTGACCTGTTGTCACGTCTGCTATTTGACAAGTACAGACGTAAATTTCCAGCAGATCGCATCCACCGGTTTGAACCACCTCGAGATTTATTGCCATCAAAATGGAGGGCGTGCTTTTAAGCGCATTGGGTGGATCATCATGGGGTAAACAGACAGCCCGTTCACCAATGGCATTAGCAGATCTTGACGCTTTCACATCTCATCTTCAAATTCAGGCCATTGAAAAGTCGACAGCTAGTAATTACGTGACCGGAGCCCGAGACTATGTTAAGTTTTGTATGAACCACAACCTTCCTCTTGACCCTACACCACAGACGCTATCCCATTATATTGCATATACTTCGAAATATATTGCATCAGGACTGAAATACCTTACAGGACTTCGGCATTTCATTCACGATTTTTATCCAGATTTTGATATAAATAGATCTCATCCTCTTGTTCAAGCCACCATTAGAGGCTCGAAGAAAGTCCGGACTGATCCAGTTCAAAGGAAGTTGCCTCTACGGCCTCACCATCTTGCACTTTTCGTGGATACAGCATGTCGTTCGAAAGACTATGACGATTTCCTTTTTGCCACTATGATGTCTTGTTGCTTTTACGCATGCCACAGATCAGGAGAGCTGGTCAAAAAGACAGCAAAGGAATCCACCGATTGGCGTAAAATAATAAAGCGTTCCTCAGTAAAATTCACTCAAGGGTACGCTGGGTATCACTTGCCCTACCACAAAACCGACCCATTCTTTCGAGGCACCGATATTCTATTCACACACCAAGAGACAGCCGACCCAGTATCTTTGCTACAGGAATATGTCGGTATCAGAGATAAGCTTCACGGTTTTCGTTGCGCTTTATTCCTTCGAAAGGACAGATCTATTCCAACGTGCACATGGCTCGAGTCTAAGCTATTCTCGTTTGTGGATCGTTCCTTTGGAGGTCATTCAGCACGGGTGGGAGGCGCCACGTTTTATGCATCGCTAGGGGTGTCAGAAGATATTATAAAAGCATTGGGACGATGGTCGTCCTCAGCTTGGACAATCTACGTACGCGAGAATCCTTGCGTGAGAATGGCACTACAACTAGCAGCGCTATCAAAACGAAGTTAAGTACACCAATGTATTTTCTTTTCAGTCAGCTACTCGCATCATCTTTATCACCACCACCATCCCCTCCTTCCTCCGTAACAGCCATCTATAGCTACAGCTACGTAGCGCTTCAAGAAATTTCAATGAACGGGTCGTTTCGGCGGCCGATTGGCGCTAAAAACTGGGGTTAC
Source organism: Termitomyces sp. MG16 (assembly GCA_003313075.1). Lineage (NCBI taxonomy): Eukaryota > Fungi > Basidiomycota > Agaricomycetes > Agaricales > Lyophyllaceae > Termitomyces > Termitomyces sp. MG16. The sequence continues at coordinate 9,559 of QGOA01005926.1, forward strand.
TATCATCTTGAGTTCTATTCCTCTTTCTCTCCTCTTTCTCCCGAACTCCAATTCGTTTGTGCGAAGAGCTGCAGAGGCACATTGTCTATAAGTAATTCACGGAGAACCAATCATTGTCATCCTACATTACCTAAGGGTCCAACTGGTTCGTCTCGGAGTGCAATTCCGAGGACGTGTTCCATTTTAGGCAAAACGTTACACTTATGTAAGACATGAACGCGTTTAAACAATCCTCCAAAATCACTTTCACCGCCCTTTAGCTCTGTCCTATAGCTGAGCTTCAGAGTCAGGCGGCTGTCCCTGGCTCTCTAATGTATTACACATACAACTACTGATCGCTATAATTAGCTGACCTTCGCTTCCTGTGTTCAGGATGTGGAGGACAAGCAAAAGTCCAGTCTTAACGTTTCTTTACCGCGGTGCAAAACGCGTCGCATGGAGTTCGACAATTACTCGTTCGCGGAGGATTATCAGGTCACTTGACCCTGAATGCCTACAAAGCAGCGATTTCGTCGAGTGCACCAGAAGACAGACTGCAATTCGCGCAGGACTCAAGAATTGCCAGCTTGTCAAAGGGTGGATTTGTTATAGGTCCGGACCGGAACCTTTCCCCCCGAATACTAAGGGTTTTCTATACTATTACCGCCGTCCATCACTTCCGCTCACAACTGGTGAAATTCGCTTTCGGCTCACAGAAAGTGCTGACCCGACATGTTTCCAAAGTGGCACGGACCTCATGAGGTCTGACGGTGTATTGCCGTGGGCTATTCCTTTGTTCAGGCTAATTCATCCCCATGCATTCATCAAAGCACTGCTCAAACAAGATCACGATATCCCAGAAACAATACTGAACTATGGAACATCAAGCCACCTCTTACTGCCAGGGGCCTGCTTAGCTTTCTTGGAGGAGCCTTTTGTTCTGAGGTTAGAAGACGTATTAAAAATAAGGACGGTTGATTCGC
>QGOA01005933.1:0-19055 GCA_003313075.1 Termitomyces sp. MG16
CACGTCACCCCCCCCCAACGGCCACCCCTGCTCCCGTGCCATACAGCGTGCCCTCCATAACGCTGAAACGGAGCAGTGCTCATGGTTAAGGCGACATGCCTCGCACATCAACGAGTTCCTCTGGGACGACGGGCTGGGGGCCTTGAAAAGGCACAGCACCATCCGACGAGCACAGTGCACACACTGGGTCAGCGTTAGCGGTGACCACAAGGTACAACATCACTTACCAGCCCGTTGCTGACACACCACGCATGGGTGGGCAACCCCTGGGGCCTCTCAAGGGCCTGCTCGAACGACGACTGCGACACGACTGCCCACAGGATGCGTAGGTCCTCCAGAACTGTTGATATGGTACCGGGGGCCATCCCTGACCAACAAAAACGTGGGGCGGCCAGACGAGGGCGAGGTGAGGGAGGAGGGCAGGGGGCCGGACAGTCATCTGTGCGACAGTGGGCATGGGACGACCGGAGCCCGCCTGAGGAATCGACCCGGAAACCGATGCCGGGAGACTGGCCTCAGTCTCTGGCAGGCGACTGGGTCCCGCCTCTGGGGCAGGTGCATTTTGTTGTTCTAAAACAGGGAGGTTGATCGTGCCAAGCAAGAACAACAACAACAACAACAACAACAACAACAACAACAACAACCACCACCACCCCACCCCACCCCAGCCTTTAGCAACCTTCTCGCACTCTCAATTCTCGTCTATATCACCCAAACTCTCCCCAAACTTCTCTCAGTATTTGATCATAACTTTTTCTTCATTATTACCCAACTTCGGCCGAAATTCTATTCTAACAACCTCTCTTCGAAAATTTTCTTCTCTCATCAAAACCTAAAACTCTAACTCCAGCTTAATTTTAACTCTATTTTTGATGTCGCCTTCAACTCAAAACCTACCTCCCCCCTTACTACAATCTTTAGACTCTTCTCCTACCCCGATAGAAGTTGATCCCATAGTTTACTCATTACCTACCACACCCACCGTGGCCACCGAACTGAAAATTCCCTCATTTACCCCTAGAACGCCCAGAACTGGTGTCCGTCCGCCTACCCCGGAGGGTGATTTAGGTTCTGACGATGAGATGGTTTTCTCACCGGCTCAGATCCCGAAGGGTTGCCAACTTATTGTGCGCGGTTGCATACCTAGTGACCCCTCCGAGACGCCCGCCTCCATGGTAAAGGACGTAATCGACAAGCTCAGCTTGGATCCACGGTTCGAATACTTCAAGAAATTGCAGCCTCATGTCACACCATTCAGTGATCGACCTACAAACCTCTCCTCGGCCTGTTATATCGAGGTCCGGGTCAAGGATGATAGCTGCTCCGAACCCAGGGTAGATTTGTTGGAGATCATCATGCGAGCGATCAATGAAGCTAGACCCGAGTGGGAGGTTCGATGGAGCGCCAGTAGGAAAGGACGCAGTGACAAGCGTCTTTCCTGTCGCCTCTTAGACCTTTATCCGGGTGTTAGGGATCGTAGTGATATACCCCAGGCCGACCTACCGCTGATCAAAGATCACATCGAGAAGCAGGGCTATAAAGTGGCCTCAATTTTTGCCTCCTTTGGTGGCCCGCAGGTCACGTTCCTCTTGCCGTCTGATGCTGACCGATTCATGGCGTTAGGGTCGTTCGCGGTGCCTGCGAAAGTGTCCAGACATCTCGCACGTGTCGAACCGTTGAAGGAGATCCCTCTCGAGCGTCCGTTCGAGCTGGTCGTCTCTGGAATGCGTGACTGGGAACAGATGGAAGGCCAGATTGAAAAATGGGCTAGGAAAATCGCACCTGGTTCGTGGATTGGGAGTCGGTCCACTGACTTAAACACAGATTTGTTTATTTTTTCTATGTCTACCTGGGCGGACACTCTCAAAGTGTTACGAGCTGAAGAGTCTTTCAGGAAGATCTTCCCAGATTCGATCTCTGCACCGCGTCAGCTTTGGGATTATAACGAAAACCCTACCCGCAGGACCCTGGGTGATCAGGTCACGAGAGGAGCGGATCAGATTACGAGTACCATAAGGTCAATGGCTGCAGAGATTCGCGAATTGAGAAATGAGGTCCGATCGGTTCAGCTCAAGCAAGACGACATGTCCTCGGCACAATTAAAACTGATGGATCAAGTCCTGTCGCTCGACCAGAGAATCTGTATTACGCAACAGGCTCTTCTTGTGCAAGGACGCGAAGAAAAGATTCGGTCTCGTGTGGTGGAATTGGAGTCCCAAGTTGGCAGCCTTCGGGTGTCTCTATTGTTCCCGGCCAGTCAACAGAGAAGGGACGAAATTCAATCTGCTCTTGACCTAGATTCGAAGAGAGCCGAGCTCTCCACTACTTCCGAACAGTTCGCCAGTGTCATCGGGAACGGACCTCCTGGTAATTTGCTACCCGCACCACAGTCGGGTGATGCTCCCACTGTCGAACAACAACCATTGAAACGCACGCCGAAAAATTCTCCGTCGGTGCCAGCCACGAGGCTTCGCAAGAAGAGAAGGACAATGGAGGACCTACCTGCGGTCGAAACTGTGCCTGAGTCTCCCGTCTTGCACCCTACTGCGGACTTGGTATGTTCCGCTTGTGTGTTGAGTATACCGTATGATTCCGTTAATGCGGGTGCCCATTCTCTCAGACTCCCGTCCAATGAAACAAGCCCTCGATCATCCGGAGCCTCGACCTCAAGGGTCAAATTCGGCTCTCGCTGGGTTATGTGGAGGGGTAGTCTAATTGGTCTGGGCTTGCCGGCAATACGGGCACCCAGCTTCTCATTCATTCATCATAAACACTTGCTTTCCCTTATGTTACGCACCAGTTCCTATATCTTTACCTCGAAATATCTGTACGGTCTTAAGGACGTCAAGTCTGGTTTGTGCTCAACCACTATATACAGATCAACTACGTACACGGATTCAACTCCGACTTATATACAGTCAAACAGTCTCAAGGACTGCATACTCAATGCACATCGCTCTTATCGTTTGCGTTGGCCATCGTTTTTCCTTGTTCTTCGTATAACAGTTTATTGGTTCCTGCTGTCTCTTTTATTTCCGTGTGTCGCAGCTATGCCGACAAATCCACAAGCCCAAGTATCAGTATTCGCACTGAATGCAAACGGACTTGTAAGCCCAGTCAAACTCGCCTTAATTGGTCCGTTGATTGGGAAGCTAGCCCCTCATTTTTTCGCGATCTCGGAAACAAAGTCGAGGTCTAACACGGGGGCTAATCTTCCAATCTCTGATTACGAGATTCTAGAAGAAAACGGAGTTTCTTGTTCCGCACATCGGGGAAAATGGGGTGTGGTTTTAGGCATTCGAAGGGATGTCCAAATTATTTCTCGAGTCACGCTCACACAACCCTCTTTTAGAGGTCGAGTTGTGGCTGTTGATGTCGTAGTTCCCTGTCATGACTCATTTTCGTTCGCGCACCGTGTCTTTGCCGTATATGCACCCTGCGATCCTGGGCTTGATGATCTCTCGAGGAATTTCTGGCCTCAATTAACTGAGTTAGTCTGTCGGACAAAGTCCTCATGGTCATTGTTTGGTGACCTCAATGCGACGGTGTCCCAAGTCGAACGGGCATCAGACAATGTCATAGCCAGACGGTCTCTACTAAACTTTTTGAACTCAACTCACAGCATCGATTTGTGGCAGGCATCACCGGATCGTAACAGATTTATTCATTGGACGAGTCGCTCTTGGAACTCCAATGAGGGCGGCAATATTATCGATAGGGTTGTTTGTTCATCTGAAACTCTTGCTGACCATGAGATTCACACAGATCAAACCTGGATCCCTGGTACCGATCATAGGGCAATTGTCGCGACGATGGTATGGTCCCCTTCTAGCACTCAGTCAGGTCACACTGGTCTTTCACGCCCGTCTGGTCTCTTCACCCCGGCGCCACCTCCAAGGATCAAATATCCACACAAGACCGACAAGCATAAATTTTCTCTCTTTGCCGAACGTGTAGATCGACTCATTGATGAGGATAAGGAGAGCTTTGGTATCGAGGTTACGGACGATGATTCGTATGTGCTTCGTTACCGCAAACTCACTGACATCATCGGGCAGGTCGCATTGAGCACGTTTGGACGAGCGAAACCATTTCGTCATTCGAACAAGGAAATCACCTCTCCTGCCATCCGTGAGATTGTTGCCAGAATTCGCCACGTCGGCGGAGCGATTGCAATTCAGAAGGGACTCAATCGAAGCCCTGCTTATGGGTCGACGCGTGCCTACGTGTCTTTACGGTCCGAGTTCGAATCCCAAGCGCGTGAACCGGACTGTGATCTTATGAAATATATGATACATGTTCGGAAAGGACTGTATAGCAAGCTACATGCAGCTAAGAAGTCCGAAATATGGGATCGCGCTAAACGTCGTGATTATGGGAGAATCCAGGGGGTTTTATCAGGCGGTTCCTCCAAAAAACTGTTGGGTGGATCGTCAGCCTTCGTTTCATTACCTACTGCTCTTGTTTCTTCACGCGACCCTGATGCTCTTGTTACAGATCCTAGCGAGGTCGCGGAATTAACTCGTGAATACTTTGTTAACCTTTACAAACGCTCCCCACCTCCAGACAAGCCCAAACCATGGTTGACGACGCCGTCAGTTTTGCAAGTAAGACAACGGGTCGAGAAGAGTCCTTTCGTTTGGCCTGTCGCAGCGACCTTAGCCGACTTCCGCGCTATGTTAAGGAGAGGCAATCCACGCCCATCACCGGGCCCAGACGGCTGGGAAAAATGGTGCGTAAAGAATTTATCGGACAGAGCCTTACAATTGGTCTTAGATCTGCATAACTACTCCGTACTGCATGCCCACTTTCCTGGAAAGGTTAAGGAGGCACATCTGACTTATTTTCACAAACGAGGGATCCGAACGAACCTCTCAAATTGGAGAGGACTGACTATCTCCAATTTCCTTGCTAACTCTCCCATGACTTGGTTGAATTACAGACTTTCTCCGTATGCTGCAAGAATGGGGATTATTCCTGAAACTCAAGTGGCCACGCAGCCTGGTGTGCAGACTCGGGATTTGATGAGCTTCCTCTGTAGTCTCAAGACTTGGAGTCGAAGACACAAAAAGTCCGTTTACCTTCTCAAGCGCGATCAAATGAAGGGATTTGATTACTTGTCGCCTCACGGTTTTTACGACGCATGCCAGGCATACGGTCTGCCTTCCTCAATATGCGACCTTGATCGTGCATCGCAATCTCAGGTCAAATGCTTTCCGAGGACCGCGTGGGGCATAGCATCGCCAATTATTGTGGATGGGGTAACTAAGCAAGGTGGCCCGATCTCTCCCTTCAAGGCTACTATCACTACTAGCCTGGGACATAGATATTTGGACGATATCTCTGCCCATGACCCAGATGCTATTGTGATTCAAAGTATGTCCAAATCCATCGACGACCCGCATCTCCCGAATGATACCTACTCACTTAATCTGTCCATGACGGAGGCTACTGACGATAGCTATCTGATAGCCTTATCTCATTCTGCCCTTAGAAGGTTCACATTGGAAATGGAACGCTTTCAGTTCGCGTACGGCTGGTTGACTTCATGGGAGAAAACCACCGCGCACGTCTTGAACACCGCGGATCCGTTGCCGCCTACATTATCCTTCCCCTCAATTACTAAGGAGCCCGGAGTCGATCCTTGGATCATCTCAGAGCATGCAGTACCAGTTTCGAAGGATGAATTTAGCTTCCTTCGAACGCAGGTTGACGACCCGAAGTCCCGGTTCTCGGAGGTGATGAGTCTCATCGATAGCTTTATTTTTCCTACCTTCACCATGAGGATACCGTTCACTCTCATTCGCAAGATCATTTCACAGAACTTGATCTCCCGATGCAGAGCCTTACTGTCTTTACAACCCATTCTACATGCTGACGCACGGAGACTAGATCAAAGGCTGACTCATAGGGTTCACGAGATCTTGGGTTTTCCTTTTTGTCCATCGTCAAACTTACTAACCCTTCCGCTAGAGCTAGGTGGTTTTGATTTTCCATCGATATCGAGGATTAATGCAGGTATTGCGGTGGACGGTCTTGTTCGAGATCTCAATCACCATATTCCCGCATATCGATTAATGGCCAGAGTCACGCTAGCTGACTGGACCTGTCACATCAATGGCTGTATACACCCGCTCGACGGCCGTGGGCTCGACCGAAGCTTCTCGCGTTTCCTCGGTTCAGTTCCTGCTGGATGGCTAATCGCACATGAGCACCTCTCGAGACTACGCATATCTGTACGACTGACAGACTTCAGTCATCTCGTTGAAGGCAGATGCTCTGTGTCTCACGTTTTGACAGCCGCTAAGTCCGCTGTCCATTCTGACAGCCCACTGACTGGTCATGTTGTCAGGTCGTTACGGGCCATGGGTGTTACTCAACTCAAAGATCTCGGTGCGTGGTCCGTTGATTCTGATAATCTCACATCGTTTGCAGTTAGACCACTACCGGAGGGGAGATGGTCTGATGCCCAAAGGAGAAACTGGGTGGCGGTTACGGACGCATGCTCCAGGATCCATATTGGCATGCTGTACAGTGGTCAACCAGAACTATTGATCTCGAGACCTCAGAGACGTCTGATGGCAGAAAGTCATTTATTGGCCCTATGCTTGAACAGCACTCTTTCCCCAGCGATGGTCACTTCAGAAGGGGATGAGTGGGGAACCGATGGCTCGATGATTCCACCGGCTGCCGGTATCTTAGACCATAAGTCGGTCACCGCTGCAGTAACGGGTCGTAAGACGGTTTGCTTGAAATTAAGTGGTAGAAATATCTCGATACTGCATGGAGAGCTCATGGGTTTGATCACAGGTCTCATTGCCTCGCGCGACGGCCCCTCTGACGCCTTAATTCACACTGATCATCTCAATTCAGTAAGGCTGATCGATGACAGCCGGACCACAGCGGATCATGAGACCAAGCTTCGATACATGAACGCTCGCTCCTACTATCGATGGTTGCTGAGTATCCTGGATCACAAACCGGCGCTAATCAGGTATACGAAGGGTCATGCAAAAGGAGATACCGTTCCTTCAATCCTTAATTCCTTGGCGGATCACCACGCCGTTGAGGCCCAATCCAATCCTAATACTCCATACGCTCCGGTCCCGACGTTCTTCATGGACGAATACACGTTATTCAACGCGACTGACACTTGGATTGAATCTAATATTAGGAATTATGTAGATCGCAGATACGCCCAATGCACAGCATTCGAACTCGAATACAGTCATGGGTTGCGACTCCGACGACTTATCTACGATTTAGGTTCACCTCCAGAATTTCCCTACTTGCGAGCGTCATCTTGTTATTCGGCGGTAACTCAGCTATACGCCAGGGCTGGTCAACTTCCCACTGCCTCGCGTTTGCAATCTCGCGCCAAACTCCCCACCGCGCGTTGTCGATTCGGATGCGATCAGGCTGTAGAGGACGAACATCATATATTCGTCTGCTGCCCTCGCTTTGCTGAAATGAGAGCGGAGTCCTCGAAGGAAGTTATCCGCGCTACCGATAGCAAATGTGACGAGTTGCTGAAGCAGGGTATGATGACTCATGAGACAGCGTCTAGGATCAGACTAGTAGCTAAGTCTCTCTATTATGATAATAGTGCTGTTTGGCCACTACACAGCACTATGTTTTATCTAGGCAGGATCCCAAACGTATCTCGTCTCTTCTCACACTCAGACAAAGGGGATTCATTGGCGAAGATCGAGATTAGACGTCAGGTCCACTTCTTTGCGACGCTGTGGCATACTTTGGCCATTAGACTTGCTGGCCGGATATGGGGACAAGTGCAACGCATGGCTGCGAGATGTGCTGATATTCCGTGACTCGAGGCTCTTATATATTAACTGCGCAGCCTTGTGTACTTCGACTGCAGTGGTGGCAAGCTTTCCCTACGGGGTTTTGATGCTACCCCACTTGCCCTTTTAATTACGGTTTCTTATTTCAGTTTTCATACTAGGTCTACCGAGGCAGGTTATTACCAACTTGTCCTTAGCTAATAGTTTAGCGGAGGTAGATAACACAATTGTAACATTGTAACACATGAATGCACTTACGTTGCTGGAAGAGTGCCACAATGCGCTCCTGATCCAGGCGGCGCCAATACCGGGCGTCCTGGGCCTCCCACACGACAAGGGGTGCGACTTCGTCAGTAGACGGGGGCGTCAGGAAATGCGTCGGCGTACGTGACATGGTTGAGTTTGATGGTAAAATTTTTTTTTTGATACGTGGCAGGTCAGGTGCCAGATCCCACGATTGGACCCCAGTCCGAACCACCAGCTGCGCGTGCCTCAGAGGGTCTTGGCGCTGAGGGGCGAGTGATGTCACGACCCCTCCCCTCCAGACCCGCCCCGGGACACCCCCGGAACACCATCCGGGACCCTCTCTTCGACCCCACAGGACATGCCCCACCATCACAACTACCGACACCGCCATCATGTGCATCAAGGACCGCCATCAGCCGCCACCAGCCCCGATCAACAATCAGATCACGCGACTCCTCTCCGGCCATCACGTGTCACGCATCACAGCTCCCTCCACACCAATTGATCGCGTGCCCCACACGCATGATCCAAGTATATAGTCCCTGCCTGCTACTTAATGACTCCCGGAACCCATCCCAGACACCCCGGAACCCAAGACCCGGTCCCATGGTACTTATAGCGTAGTTCCCCGTTGTATTCGTTAGTCTTGATATTACATTGCATTACTTGGATTGTTGCATGCCCTCTGCTTGACTGGTATGCATTGACTGGCACGCTTTGACTAGCACGCTTGAATACTCGTGTGCTCTAAGATTGGTACGCACTTTGCGACTTTAATTTGCTAACTTGGTCTCGTCTTAGAACCTCCAGTTCACGACTCGACCCCTATCCGAATCCCCCAGCTACTCACAACCCAAAACCCCTGGACCAAGTCCCCTCTCCCGGGATTGCCCCTATCCGCGTCTTGAACCCCGGAGTCCTAGCCCCAGAGTTCCAGACACCCGAGTATCCGTAGGTCAAGTCCGCATTGTAAGGGCGATTGCTTTCCCGGAAAGCCCCTGACTCAGCGGAACCTGACAGACGGCATGTCTTTACCAAGAAGAGCAGACATGTAATCCATCATCTTCTTGTTGAGGTCACTAACAAGGTCAGGAAAGGAGTCTTGAAAGGTAGGTTGGTTAGCATGGGTATGACATATTGTCATGACTATAATTGATGTCAAAATTGTTTAAAGAATGATGGCACCACATACATTCTAATAGTCATGCCTTCATCTGCATACCAACCAACAACAGTCCAACTCAACATGCCCATTTCTTTAAATTGAAGCATATCTGCATCGTCTACACGCTTTAAACCGTGCGTTCGGGCCTTTCTGGAGAGACAACAGTTAGAAAGTGGAATCAAGTGGATGGATGTACAACAAATAGAGGACAGATGGAGGATGGAAGGAGTACCAACTTGCACTGAATTTCTGGTGGATTTCTTTTTTTGCTCCATTCTGCCACCATCTTCCATAAACAACTTTCCTTCTGCAGTGTGAGTTGATGCATAACATTTTTGACAGCCACATTATATTGTGCAAATGCATCCAATCCTGAGGCATTGTGATCCTTACCCCTCAACAAGTTCTGGATCTCCTCGTTTATCTCCTTTGTCATTGTCTGCCAGACAACATCTCGCAGTAAAGTTTTCAGGAGCACCTTTGGATCTTTATGCTGGTAATAAGGGTGCCAGCAATTCTTGATATACTGATTCAAGCAAATGATGTCTAGTTCTTTGCAATGAGTTGCTGTACCTACTTTGATTTTCTCTGCCCACTCTTCCTCTGTCTTTGGCTCTGTCCCCTTAGTAGCCCAGTAGTTGAAAATATCTGTCAGGATTTTATCCTTCAAGATAGCAGTCCGAGATTGAGGAGTAGTTGAGGAGCAGTAGAGTTCCTTGTATGGTTCAAAGATAGATCTTTTTTCCACTGTAAATATTGGTTCCATTCATCTTTTCTTTGGTGAAAATTTGGTTCAGGTGGTTGCAGGAGGGCAGACATGTTTGTGGACAATATTGTTTGTAGACAATATAATTTTCTGCAACCACACAGTTCTCAACCGAAGGATCACCTGATAAAATATACATTTCCATCCAGTGTCTATTGATAACAAACAGATTCTATTTGTCATTGATGGATAAGGTCTGCTGTCTGCTAGTATTTAGCCTATCCAAATTGGGGCATATTGCTGATATTGATGAGTGGTCTCATTAGATCTCCGATACAATGGCTAGGTCCTGGCCATAGATATTTGATTATGAACCTGAACTCTTTGAATAAACGCAAGTGACCAAAAACAATAGTCATCAGGCAAAGGGACCTCATCCCATTTGCTGAGAAAAAGACACGACTTACTCAGAACACACAAGGGTTGCCAGTCCTTATAACAATGGCTACCACTGGATCCTGTTTCCATTGTAACTGGTGCACCACCTGCGGCATTTCCAGATGATGATAACTTTGCACACTTGGACAATAATCCAATGGTAGATGATATAGATGATACAACACCCATATCCATAAGGCATGTAAAGGTGATTTGAATATATGCTATTATTGAAAGCAAATTATTCAAGTTCATACATAGACACAGGCAGATTATCTTAACAACTTCATCAACCATGTTTCACAGTTGCTCAATGGATTGCTTGATCATGAATCAATGGATGTTACTAATTGCCTTGCTTGTCCTGACCATTACCTTGCACAATGGCAATGCCATGATTGCATTGAATCAAGAATATTTTGTCATGGATGTTTCCGCTACATATATAACTCCAACCTGTTTCACTAACCTGAAGTATAGAATGCTAGGTATTTCCAACCAATGAATATGTCAGATACTGGAGAGTATTTTTATATCCAACACAATTCATTGCATGCAAACTGTCATCAAGGAAAGGTCAGAGTCAGAGCTCCTGAAGATCACAAGTAGAAAAAGAACATTCAAGAGCAAGAGTTTCTATGACTTGAATATCAACTGGATGTTGAACTTCCATCAGCAAATAGTGACCCAGAACATCTGGCAGCACATCCATCCATGACTTCAGATTTTCTGAGCAGACTTCAGGATGCCAGCCTTGATCAAATTATGGAAGAGGAAGAGCAACAGGAACCAGAGAATAACATGTCAATAGAAGATATTCCAGAAGATCAGCCAGCCATGAACAGGTTCTGTATGGACAGATATGATTGCTTTGAGAATCCAATACAACAGATTGTTCACACAACTGAAGTACATTACATTACTGTCATTTTATGTGAGTGTTCTGAGATGGATGTCTTGATGGAGGATACCATCTGCTCGCAGCTGGTCCCCAGTACATTTGATTGGACACAAACATATTTTACAACAGCTGTGCTGGACAACTTCCATCTGACAAATCTAGAGTGCAAAGCATCTGCCTACCAGTATTGGCAGAAAATTGCAAGAATAACTTCTCTGATTGCATCTTCTGGTGAGGTGGATAACCTTTACCATGAGCTACAACAAATTTCTCATTCATGGCAGTGGCTGAAAAAGTTGAAGTAAGCAGGCTTTGGCCATGATAAATCGAGGCACTCCATGGCACTGGACTATGGTGAACTTGCAATATTCTGTCCAACTTGTCTCCAACCAGGAGTCAATCTTCTATCCAACTGGGAAGAAGATTCTGTCTGGTAGAAGTTCAATCGTTCTTTAATGATGGACGGCAACTTCAAAGCGGATTGCATCTGACATTCTAATCCTGCTCATGATTTATGGCATTCAGAAGGCGGTGGTATGATGGCCAGGAGGATGAGCTCACCTATTATCTCAAGCGTGCAAAGGAACAGCCAACAGTGAGTGACATTCTTTAACTCTACCTGTTTGCCATCTACTTATCAATTCAATCCTGTCCATCAGCCATCTGCTGGACCTCTGTCTGTCCAGAGAGCCGCTTGTGAAAACACATTCAAAGCTATTGAAAAGGCCCTGATGATGAACAAGTTATGTGACATTACTGATATTATTGCAACGGCATGTACATGGCATGGCTGCTTTGCTCCTAATAGTGTAACAAACTTGACCCATGATGAAGGCCAGGTTTACACAGACTTTTCCATCATACAGGCAATTAAGACGACCAACATGGATGAGATTCAGCGTCTTCTACTGGTATATGACATAGCATGCCAGTGGTGTGTCAAATTTTCTGAACAGCTTGCCAAGGCCAGAGAAGTCTTGCCAGATAATCTACTTGTGGATTTTGCAATAGGACTTCTTCATGTCCATGGACATAAGGAGGATTGTAGCCATTCAATATTTCACCAAGCAATCTATCAGAATATTAACGGATTTACTAACAAGCTGGGAAGCTGGAATAGCTAAGGCAGAAAGGCTCAGAGAGGAGGGAAACTGTAAAGCAATGGATATTCTCAAAGCTCATACAATGACCTTCAATAATGCAAGTGAAGACTGAATGGCAGCAGACAGTGGAAACCAATCAATGGATGTTGCAGTGACAGATATTCATTTCTTCTGGATTCAACTTGCCCTTGACATTGAGGAGCAGCAGTAAGGTGTATTGCTGATGGCCCAACCTATTTCACTAATTGGAAGCTCAGAATTGCCATTCAAGACCAGGTTCACCGTTTGAATTGGCATGCAAGCAATGATGATCAGCAAAAGGTCAAGGTGGAAAGAGAACTATTAAGGGTTCGACTCAATGTTCTTGCTGCTTCTCAGGACAGAAGCAGGTTTATTGCTAGTGGAAGGCAGACTGCTCCTCTGGAACCAGATGAAGTTCCTGGAGTCTTTGATGACAATGAAATGGTGGAAAATAGACAATCAGTAGATCTGCTGGTACCACCAGTAGATAACCTTGGACCAATGGATGTAGTTGTTCCAGAAGATTTTGAAATCTCCTTTCCATCTATGATTATGGGTAATGTCTCACCATTAACAATGATAGAGCGCAATCTGCGCTTGATTCAAATTAAAAGGCTCCTGCAAGCCCTTCAGAAATTCATTGCAAAGAAATCATTCCTATATTCTCATATTGTCCAGGTCACCCCAAGCAAGAATGTGAAAATTTGAGCTCATGCATCTCTTCAAAGAATCTAGGCCTCAATCCTGGTGAAGGCTTGTGCTTATGCATGATGCCGCAGTGCTCTGCTGTGACTGAGATTGGACCCCAGCATTCAGAGAAAGTATCCAGTTCTACAGAAAGCAGATTTGAATGCAAGCACAGCTATACGAGATCCCAACATTCCTGGTTCATCAAGGATCAAGGTATCTTGGATATGGCACTCTAATTCTGATGCAGAAAATGAATCTGCAACTATTTCTGAATGTGAGTCCTCTTATTAACATTTTTATTATCATTATATCTGTTTATGAACATATCTCTTCAGTTAATTGTGTCCATTATCTATGTGCTAGAGCACAATGCAACAGATGGACAGAGGAATGTCAGCTTGTTACGAGTGAAATGGAGTGGACAGTTTGGTATTTCTTCAACCAGGCAAATATTTGGTCAAAGCATGGTATGTTAGTGAAAAAAAGAGGTCTCTAGTCATATGCCCATCAAAAGGTGGCCATGTGGCAAGAATTGGCCTCAATGTCAATTGATAAATTTAAGTGGATGCTTCCTGATTTTATTCTCTCCCAAACTGCAAGAGATCTGCTGTGAAAATGGTGGATGCAGAGATGGATTAATATGATGGATGCAGAGATAGATTGATGTGACGGATGCAGAGACAAATTGATGTGATGAATGCAGAGACAGATTGAACTGATGAATGCAGCTTGCTGCTATCAGTGGATGATTGGAACAGATTTGTGGCAGTCACGTGCAATGGAATTGTTGAAAATTACTTTTATTTACAAGGCACAAAAATCTGATACATAGCAGTATTTTGAAAGCTTCTTGGCATGCAACTGCTGGCCATCCATGACATTGCCATCTGATGGATTGGTGTCCATCCCAGCACCAGACAATTTGCTCCATGTGTTTACAAGTAGCGGATCCACCAGGGGCCACCAGCAGACGCTTCTAGCCCTAGACAAGTGGTGGTTGCTGGATAGGACAGAACATGTGCCAACAGTAAATGATATGATCCACCTTTTTGCTGGCAGCAAGTCTGTTGCTGCTTCCATTGTCAATTTCATTTCCAGGTCCGTGGATCTTGCTTGGATGGGCCAATTGACAGGCATTGAGTCTCATACCAACAGTATTGATGGTAAGCAGCCTGATCTTCAAGACTGCCTCTCCATGGCTTATCTTACCACTCTCCCTGATGTCAACTCTCCCCAATTGCCATCCTTGACGCATATCGAACTCTCAAATGCACAACATCCATTCCACCACCTCTACAGTCAGAGTAAACCTGGACTGGTTTATGGCTCTACAATGGAGAACTCTCGCATTGTGGTTCAACCAGCATCCCAACTTTCTTCCACCCCAGCAGCTCATATCTGCCAGACATTCATGGAGCTGGGGGAAACTGACGACAACCAGGTGGATATCCCTAATCCATCTATTAGTGACCCTGACTTAGAGGGTATCCCTTCTTTGTTTATTGTGGCAGATGATGAGATGAAAGACAAATCTTTGCCGCCTTTGTTCATTTCTGCGGAAGAGGAGATCAAAGACAATGATTTGCCCCTTTGTTCATTCCTGTGGAAGAGGAGATGGACGACAATTTGTTGCCACCTCTATTCATTGTCGGTGAAGGAGCAGAAGGACTAACAGTGATGGAGACCGCGGTGGCTGGTGATGGTGAACAAACAAAAGTCCAGAGCGGCAGACGTATGGTGACCAAGGATGAAGAAAACCTTCCACCGCTATTTCTTGTGATGGCAGAAGAGACGAATGGAGGCATGGCAGCCAATGACAAAGAAAATTTTCCACTACTTTTTGAAGTCCAGAGCAGTGGATGTATGGCAACTGAGGACAAAGAAAACCTTCTGCCGCTATTTGAAACACAGGTGTCTGTAACCTGTGCAAAGTCTAAGAGATGGGAATACCTCAATGTGGCAAACTTTGACTGCTATGACATGATTGTAGAGACGTTGTACATGCATAGACACAATGTTATTTTTGATTTTAAGAATAATCAGATTGTGATAGATGGTAAAACCATCCCAGCAGTGCAGGTAGCTCTGGATAATAGAGATAGGAGGATCTATCACTACAAAGCTATTGAAAAGAAGCTGCTGATACAACAGAAATGACTAGATAGTGGGAAGCAATTTTTCACAGTGGAGAAGGAAGTTGAGCCAGGGCGTGCTTGAGCAAGCTTGCTGAGTGATAGCCTTGCATTTATGATGCTAAAGCAGGAGATTGAAGAGTACAAGCATATTCTGAAAAGAAGGAAGAAGCAGACTAAAACACTCAAAGTACAGGGTAGAGTAGCTACAGAATATAGGAGCACTAAGAACAGTGATTCTCAGAAGATGATCAAATGCCAACCAACATTGTCAAAAGTCAAGGTCGAGGACCTTGTTACAGATGAAGAGAAAAGAGTGGAGACATTATTGTTGTTGCTGATGGAGAGATCAATCTGGGATCAATCTGTACCATACCCAATGTTCAAGTGGGTGTTTGATCCACAAATGCCTCTAGAATGGAACAAATTAGTGTTGTCCATGTATACATAGAAGAGATTGTGCTGAAATGTAAAAGGAGAACACTATCAACAGGCAACTGACAATGAAGTGTCTCAGCTAGACAAGATACTCTTTGATGGAGTATCAGTCATAGTGAGGAGGCAGAAGCAGCTGCCTCCAGCTCATTTGCATACATCAGATGAAAGTGAACTGAGTATCGTGGCCCTCAGAGAAAAATATGGACATCCAAGGTCAAAAGAGGAAGCAACAGTGCCCTGCCAAAGACTAACACAAGATTATTGAAAAAATAAGGCTGAGAGGCTGACACTGGAAGACATTCCTCTCCTATGACAGCAGTGGCAGAAGAAATTTGCAGATATTCTCAATGGTACCAAGGAGGAACTGCCTCTTTGGCAAGAAGTAAATCATAAAATCAACCTTATTGATAAAAATAAGGTATATTGGTACCACCTTCCTTGATGCCCAATGGCATTGCAGCAGCAGCTGCAAGACAAGACTAACTGATACTTGAAAGCTCAGTAGTAGGAGGCTCCTAGGTGGTGTCCCTCTAGGTGTCTCAGAGCATATTGATGATAATCACAAGACATTTAGATTTTATCTCCAGAGGATAACAATAATATAGAGGCAGTACTGGCCCACTCCAATGGATGGACCATCATCACATTGATTAGTGATTGTGGTGCTGAATATTGTTGAAATAAATTGTACAGATCACTGTGAAAGTCAAATATTTTTATTTATCAATGCTTTAGAATCAACACTTCCTGACCTGATTGAATCAGCAAGTGTGGCCAGCTCCTTAATAGTAGTTTCAGTGATCAGAACAAGAAAAAAAAGTTTTTGTGAACTTCCTCAAAGAATTATGATCTGGTATAAATTAGAAAATGATGTTATGTGGTATACACTTAATGAATATAAATCATGAAAACAGAATGCAGGAAGACTAAAAAAGTAGAGTTTTCTGGACAATGGAAAGGTCAGCAGTAGGCGCTGAATGGGTTGTAGCTTTTGCTTCAAATTGCATAATACAGTTGTCTTAGGATACCAGTCTCAGAAGGCATCTCTTAAGTCTGAAATTTCTTGTGAACAAAAGCTTGTCACTCACTCATCTGTGATCACATTGCGCAACACCATGGGATCTATCATTATAAGATGAGCGTGGAGTGCTTGTTTATGTGTCAAAATTTGGTCATACATATCTTGTAATCATTTTGTTCTGAAGCTGCTTTAAACAACTCAAGAACTAGCTCTGGATGTTGGTCTTCTTGCCCATTATTGGTAAAAAAAAGATGTTTGACGGCCAAACTGGTAGACTGATAAATGAAGTCCTCAAGCCATATGGCCTTAATACATGTATATGTAGAAACTTTCTCATAGGCAGTTGAATGACCCATGCTGCTGAGAAATTTGGCAGTCACTTCCATCATCAATCTGGAATCAGAGATACTGGAATTGATACTAACAAGGAGTACAAGAAGGTTGGACAAAAAATCTGATGAACTAAAATGAAACATTTTAACATGAAACAGCACAGGTCAAGACATATTGGTAGGTGTCACCATCAATATACAAAGCTTGCAAGACTAGGTGTGATGTGGCTGTGAACAGGCCAGAATAAATTGACACAACTTAATTGTTAGAGAAGCCACATGAACAATTTTCATTTGTAGTCGTGGCAATATCAGTAATCACCTCAGTTGAAGCAGAAGACTTGGAAACATATGCCAGGGTCTACGATCTATTTGAGAGCCTTTACATAATTCTTAGATATCTTGCTCTCTGTGTTCTAGAGTTGATGCCAAAGGTCAAAAAACAGTGTAATGAAGATAGTTACAGTGGCTCAAAAAACTGTCCCAATGTTTCATACTTTTTGAAAGATGGCATTGGCATGAAGGATGGGAAGTACCTAAATTCCTGATTAAATCATGTAAAATACTATGGCATAGGAGCTACAGAACAAACCTAACCTTATATAATTGAGATCAAAACTGATGGAGCAGTAGTCATTTAAAAATATTCACTCATTAAGACAGTTTTTTGAGCATCTCTAATTTTTCAGGTTTATCTCTATTTTACTCAGAATTAAAGAGTAAGTTGCATGTGAGAATATAAGCAAAGTCATGTGACCATGTTTAAATATATTTGGGAGTAGTTCAAGCTAGTTGAACCACATCTTGACCTTCAACCACTATTATGAAATTTATTCCTCCTGCACAATGCTCTACTGTTGCTTCTCTTCTTGCTCAAGGGTATTCTCTGCATCAGATTGGGGCTTAAACTGGTCTAGGAAAGTCTACTATTGGGAGGATAGGCAGAGAGTTGGAGATGGACAAGGAAAACTATCCTGGAGGCTGTTCTGCTAAGCTTACTCCTGTCACAACCCCTCCCCTCTGGGACCACCCCCAGAACCCCATCTGGGACCTTCTCTCCGACCCCACAAACGTGCCCTGCCATCATGACTACCAACACCGCCATCACACGCATCAAAGACCGCCATAATTTAGCACCCCCAGCAACCCTGCATCATGACTCCAGGACCAAACACCATCAAACCACGATCAACGATTGGATCATGCTACTTGCTTCTGACCATCACACATCGCACATCATGACTCCCTCCATGCCAATTGATCACATGCCCCACACACGCAATCCTGGTATACAGTCCCTCTCCTGCTACTCAATGCCTCATGGAACTTATCCCAGACATCCCGGAACCCAGAGATCCAGACCTGGACCTGTAGTACTTATAGCGTAGTTCTTGTTGTATTATATTACATTTGATTGCTTGCATGCCCTTTTGATTGACTGGTACGTACTGACTGGCATGCTTGACTGGCATGCTCTGACTGGCACGCTCAACTTGTTTGTGTGCTCTTAAGATTGGTATGCACTTCATGACTTAAACTTTACTAACCAGGCCTTGTCTTAGAACCCCTGGTTCTTAACTTGGCTCCATCTCCTTAATTCTTTTGACTTCATCCGATCCTCCCGACTAAGTCCCTTATCCCAGGAATTCCTCTGTTCATGTCTTGAATCCTGGAGCTCAGCCCAGAGTTCCAGACACCCAAGTGTCCATAGATCAAGTCTGCCTCATAAGGGCGTTGCTTTCTTGAAAAGCCCCCAACTCAGCAGAGCCTGACATAATATCAAGACTCTCTCCTTACACCGTTCTTAATGGCTATATATACTCACACCTATTACCCCATGGGCTACCAGACCAACCCTTACAGACACCCAATCTCCAACCACTACTCTGCACAGACCCCCTGCCCTGCCTACTCACCTCTCCCCATATGAACCCCAATGCCTTCACTGCCACTGAGCTCCTGATCTGTCCCTCTACGACCTGGGGCCCTCAGCCAGCTGGGCCCCTCTGCCCAACCTAGCCATGGCCCAACCCATGGAGGCCCCCTCATATTGGAGCATC
>QGOA01005936.1:0-33902 GCA_003313075.1 Termitomyces sp. MG16
AGTCAATAGACCGGACTGGTCTGATTCTGTGCAGTGTGAACACTAAGCTCACAATTCCTGTAACTTTGTTACACTAGTAGAATGAGTTGACTCCATCCAGTCTTCAATGTGGTGAAGCTCTCTCCAGCTTCAGAAAATCCAATCCCAGGTTGACGTCCACAGCCACCTCCACCTCCGGTTCTGGTAAACAACCAAGAAGAGTACAAAGTGGAACAGATCCTAGACAGCCAACTCTTTAAGAACAAGCTTCAGTTCAAGGTCAAGTGGAAGGGCCATGGAATCGAGGACATCTCCTGGGAGCCACAAGAGAATGTCCATGCCCCTGCCTTGGTCTGGAAATTCTATCAACAGCATCTCAACACTCTCCGGGCAATCAGAGGCCTCTATTCTCTTTCCAAGATAGACCAGGCCATTCAGAACTACTTCTATCTAGCACGTCAAGACACCATGCTCTAGAGGGGGGATGATGTCAGAGGACTCCTCATTTCTTCCTTTTCTCACTCTTTATCTCTTCACTCTCCCTTCATTCATTCTCTTATTTCTTCTGACATTATTTTATTTTACTGTTTCTATTCTTTCAATACTATTTGTTAGTACTACTCTCAGCCTTTGAGGTGCTCTGGTTCTTTAGCTACCATTCAGACAAGTGTGGGCCCCTCAGCACCACTTCCAGACTGCTTATATAAGCCAGAGTTTGCCAGAGTTTGCCTCTTATTTGTGCAATTGTTTGTGTAGGCAATTTTCAAGTTTTTAAGGTTTTGTTGTACTGTACAGTTGTTTTCCATGCTTCAGAGGCCCCAGAAGTGTCCAACCCTGGCATAGGAAATCTCTAGACTTGTTTTCTTTAGATCTCCCTCTGCCAGGTGAGTAGCTATCATGATATTGTCAGTATAGATTCTAATACACTTTGGATCTCCCTCTGCCAGGTGAGTAGCTATCATGATATTGTCAGTATATATTCTAATACACTTTGGATCTCCCTCTGCCAGCTGTGTGACTGAGCCACAGCCTCTAGAGGTCGCCCTTACAATATTCTACTCAGAAATAAAGAGTAAGTTGCATGTGGGAATATAAACCAAGTCATGTGACCATGTTTAGATATATTTGGGAATAGTTCAAGCTGGTTGAACCACATCTTGGCCTTCAACTACTATCATGAAAGTTACTCCTCCTGCACAATGCTCTGTTATTGCTTCTCTTCTTGCTGAAGAGTATTCTCTGTCCCAGATTGAGGCTGAAACTGGTCTAGAGAAGTCTACTATTGGGAGGATCAGTAGAAAGTTGGAGGTGGACAAGGAAAATAATTCTAGAGGCTGTCCTGCTAAGCTTACTCCACATGATAAACAGGCTATTGTTTGACAAATTTCAACTGGGAGACTTGATACAGCTGTCTAGGCCACCAATTTTATCAACAACATCATTTCCAACCCTGTTTCTCCTCAGCCTGTCCAGAATGTGCTGAAGAATGAGGGGTATTGATCTGCTATGAAAAGGAAAGTTCCTATGCTTAAAGCTAGTCATTGGCAACTACAGCTTAAATGGGCTTGGGAGCATCAGAACTGGACTGTGAAAGACTGGAAAAGGATGTTGTGAACAAATGAAACAAAGATCAACAAGATTGGGTCAGATGAGAAGCAGTATATGTGGAAGCTATGAGGGGAAAGCATTTTAGACCAAACAACTACACCTATATACTGTGAAGCATGGAGGAGGAAATATTCTTATGGTATGAGGCTGTATGGGTTGGAATAGGGTAGGAAAGCTGGTAGAAGTAGTGAAGATTATAGATGCAGAGCAGTACTGTGAAATTTTGGATGATGGAGCAAAAGAAAGCTTTGAGAAGTTGGAGATGGAGGAGGGTGTCTACTATTTTCAACAGGACAATTGACCCCAAACACAACTTTAAGAGGGCTGACAAGTAGTTTGAAGACAACAACTTTGATGTCCTCTGGTGGCCAGCTCAGTCTCCTGATCTTGAACATCTCTGGAAGTACCTCAAGAAGCAGCTTAGGCAGTATGAAATACCTCCTCATGGTATGCATGAATTGTGGGAGAGGGTTGCAAAGGAGTAGGATGAAATACCACCAGAAGTATGCCAAGGACTGATAAAAAGCATGCTTAAAAGGATTCAAGTGGTTATCAAAGCAAATAGAGGACATACAAAGTGCTAGATACTAAAATTAGAAATTCTCAAAAAAGTGTCTTAATAAGTGGATATTATAAAATGGCTATTATTCTATCAGTCTTGATTCAAATTATATAATCCTAGATGAGATCAGTAGCTACAATGCCATGGTACTTTACATACATGAATTATTCAAAATTGTAGGTACTTCCAATCTTACATGGCAATGCCATGTTTCAAAAACTATGAAGCATTGGGACACTTTTTTGAGCCACTGTAGCTGCACATTCCTGCACTACAGTGTGCCGCTCTTTTTTTGCTTCCTCTATGCAGGAGACATTGACTCATACTCACCTCTCTTTTGATCTAGTCAATCTGTGAATTGTGCTCTCAGAGCCAAGTGAACCCCAAGATCATGTCCTGCTTCCTGAAGCTAGTTGTCAGGGGACTCCTCATTCCTTTCTTCTTTCACTCTTTATTTCTTCACTCTCCTTCCATTCACTTCCTTATTTCTTCTATCATTCTCTCATTTTGCTGTTACTACTTTTTCAACACTATCTGTTAGTACTATTCTCAACCTTTGAGGTGCTCTGGTTCTTTAGCTATCACTCAGACAAGTGTGGGCCCTTCAGCACCGCTCCAGGCTGCTTAGATAAGCCGGAGTTTGCCTTTCTGACTTCTAAAGTCTGGAGTTTTCCCCCCTTGTTTGCACACTTGTTTGGTTAGTCAATTTTCGAGTTTTTAAGGTTTTGTTGTACTGTACAGTTGTTTCCCACACTTCAGAGGCCCCAGAAGCGTCCAACCTGGCATAGGGAATCCCCAGACTTGTTCTCTTTGGATCTCCCTCTGCCAGGTGAGTAGCTACCTTGATATTGTCAGTATATATTCTAATACACTTTGGATCTCCCTCTGCCAGCTGTGTGACTGAGCCACAGCCTCTAAAGGTTGCCCTTACACTAGTGATGGCATAGGTGGCATGCTCCACATGAGACTTGTAACACAGGACCAGGTCTACTATAGAGTAGATAGAGCCAGCTTCATTGGGAGTGCCATCAATGTTGTGACCAGGATTGGGGACAAGAGGAGTCTGTCAGGGGACTTTCTTTTTCAGCCACCTAGAGTTCTCTGGCAGTCCCTGGAGATCTCTGGGACAGCCTGCCCTTCATTGGATTTCTCCAGGATGCTCCCATGCCATAGTACTGTACAGTCATTTTCACACCTCTGCCTCCTGCACTGATGCACCATGCTATGGCAGAGGAATCCTTAGACTTGTTCTCTTCAGATTTCTCTCTGCCAGGTTTAGTTATTTCCCTGTTGTATTTACTGTCTCTAATAAACTTCGGATTTCCCTCTGCCAGTTGTATGACTTAGCCACAACCTCTGGAGATTGCCCTTACAGAGTCAAGTGGTGAGCTATTGGCAGTTTACATAGCTGATGTCCACAAACAGTCCTGTGGCCTCCAAGTTGAGGAGGACCACTACATTTTGAGTCTGCTAGATGTCTATAATCTTGATTTCCACATTTAGCCAGAGTGAGTTAGAAGATGGAGTGCCTGCAACTAGATACATAAGTAGATGCTGTAAATTAAACTAAATAGTAAAAAGTCTACAAGACTGCTGTCTGCCTAAGAGAATAGAGGGCACCAAGATGAAATGCCAAGCTGTCAGTTACAGAAAAATGCTATCATTCTTACTTGTAAGTGCTGTCATTCCAGCTGCCACTGGCACTATCACTGATCAGATCTATCACTTGCCATGCATGGCTATTGGGTATGGCCTAAAATGGATAAATCATATGTGCCACATTTGGATCACATGTTCCAATGTATCTAGAGCTGATGCTGACCTGCCATGGCCTGCCATTGGTGTGCTTAGCCTGTGTAGGGTCCTATCAGTAGTGGCATGGGAATGACTGTACAGTACTTTGAACTTACTCTAAGACAAATCAGAGAGGCTCCAAGAGCCTCTGGCAGGGTTTGGAGAAATCCTGGGAGTGCTGGAGAGCTGCTGAAGAGGCCAGAAGGTGCCAAGGGAGTGCCAGAAAAGGAGTCCCCTGACAGTTATAGAGATGAAAATTTTTCTTTATACTGACTTGCAGTAGTATAAAAAATAGTAGAAGACTTCTGTGTGTAACAATGAACTTTCTTTTCATATACACCATTTTCTCCTCTACTACTGTAAGCAGCAGTTTTGTGCTTACCATGGCTTAGGCTTGTTTTGTCTAGAACCTTTGTCTCCATTATTATTGATGCTGCTTATGGGCACAAGAACTTTGCAAACTTCATTCTGCATTTATCATTGTTATTTCACAAGTGCTTTTGGCTTGACAGATACCATTCAGATCACTCACTTTGGTGTTATCAAGCACAGCCTATTATATACCACTGCTTTTCAACATTATAAATGTGCACGATATTTGTGCCACGTAGCTATCATATCTGACAGCACTTAATACCTTTTGAGCATCATCATCGTCTGAAAAAACTCAAGTTGTACTTGAGAGAGGACATTAGTAGCTCAATTGTTCTAAGAAATAGTTCCACAAGACAAGTGGTATGTTTATCTTTGAAAATAATTCTATCTGCACTTGGACAGGTAGGAGACAAAGGGCACTCGAGAGAACGTCGCGGGATAGAGGGCATGAAAAATCGGTGACTGGAACTTGAATGATAAATCCCATGCCCCAAGCTGGCTCACACAGTATCAGACTAGCTAACGTCAGTTAGCAGAAGCGCCTTGCCCCCACGCAAATAAACACATGATAAGGCCTCTTCTTTTGTTTTATGTATCTATCATCGAAAAAGAAATTTTTTTTTCAAAAAGTTATGATATGGTCCACGGACCTATCACGTGCCTATTTGATCAAACGCGTTCTCAACCCTCTCGAGTAAGTTCAAAACTTGGCGAAGTTGGGATCTTCTCGACCTGCCACTACTACTAATGACCTCGGTCTTTGCTCCGTCTCGCTCTTATGGCTCGAACTCAGGCAAAGGTACCGTGCGGTCTGCTCAGCCGGAGCTTGTAGATATTCTGGCGTTACAAAACGCGGCCCGAGTGGTGCAGGAACGCATAACGAGGGATGTAACAATCATTCCCGACTTGGGTGATACCCTAGCGTCTTGTGCGGCTACTGATACATCTCTTTTGATGTTGTCTAACGGAACTTACAGCCTCTGGACATGTTTCGGCGTCGTACACAGTTTATCCGAATGATTATCGTGCACCGTTTCAAAAAAGGAAGTTCGTAGGCATCCCGGAGGATTTATTCGAGCATTTCAATGGTAAGTCTTCCTTGCAGTAATTCATTTTTGTGAGTGCTTCATAGGTTATCCAGCGGTATCCGGAGTATCACACGTGGGACTGATGCCTGAGATCGAACGAGCATGGATATCCTTTGACCACAAGCTCTTCTTTTGGGACTACGTCGATGGGTTTGCCTTTGTATTTGCTAAAATTTCTTAATCTTACTACGATCGTTTCCAGAAATGAAACCAGCTCTTTCTGGGAAGAACGGGAAGATGTTATTGCGGATGTCCGTCTGGTCAAACCAAAAAAGGGCATGTTCATTGACGAAATAACGAACCTTTTTGTCGTTACAACTCCTTTATCCATCTTCCTCCTTGGCCTCTCCTTCGATTCATCTCGAGGAAAGGGTCGTGCCTTTCGTGATCTCAAGCTTTATGCCACAGATCTGAAAGTGAATACAGATGTCGAGATGACATCTATAATTGGTACCGAAGATGGTCGAATTTTCATGTGTGGTGTACAGGATGGATGTTTATACGAATTGCACTATCAAGAGAACGAATCCTGGTTTGGAAAGCGGATTCAAATTATCAATCACTCTGTTAGTGGCGTTTCAAGCCTTCTTCCCCGGTTCACAGCTCTTAGACCAGAAGGTAAGCGAGACTGCAGGTTCCATCTGGTGCACTGATCAACTCTCTTAGATAAAAATACTCTTCTTGTTGTCGACAATGGCAGGAAATGTTTCTATGCGATGACTACAGATAGCGTCTCCATTTATAGAACTAACGGCCAAAAGTCTGTCCAACACTTGCAGACGGTCACAAATCTATTCAAGGCAGCTCAAGATAAAGCTGCGGGCCATCCAGCTCTAACGCGCGATAAATTCGAACTGAAGTCGCTGCATGTCATTGATCCCGCTGAATCTCGATCTGGCATCCAGTTCTTCATAATGTCAAATAATGGTGTGCGGCTGTACTTTGGTCCTCAGAGTATACCAAATTATTATGGTCCATCCTCAAGCACCAGCTATACACGACCTATCCAACTCCTTCATGTCCGGTTACCTCCAGCAAATCTGATACATCCGGATACTCTAACAAAGCAGGTCAGACCTACTCCAGGCCTATATGGAGTTCCTCAATCCCAGGCTCAGCCTGCCCCTCGGCCCTTCCATACTGTCGAATTCCTTTATTCAAATTATTACAGAGGAATGACAGTTGCATCCCACCCAGGTGATAGAGATGGCAATGATTATATTCTTTGCATGTCACCTGATCTTACAAGGATCGGTTCGATCGGACAGGTCAATCTACCTCCCCAGCCCTCTTCTACAATAACGCAATCAGAATCGTATCGAAACGCCATAGCTGACGGACGGCCAACCTTGACCGAGTATGCGGCATTGACGTCCATTGCTGGAACAGCCTGGGCCACGGGGCACTTCCTACCTTCCACATCACCTGGAGTCATCGATGGTCCTTCTCCGTCCGCTCTTAATGAACTCGCCACACAATTTGGGGAAGCACCATGCCAATTCATGTTTTTCACTAATTGTGGCATTTCATTCCTCGTCAAACGACGAGCTGTGGATTTTCTGAGAGCAGATCTTGAAGAACTTCAATCACAAGGTACAATACAACCACTCATAGAGTTCCGTGATAGGTTAGTCTTTCTATATTCTGAGATACGTTCTAACTGACGATGTGACAATTGCATAGTTTTGGACGTGATCAGACGTGTTGTATGCTTCTCGGGCTCGCATGTGGGAATACCTTCCTCGATTTCCAAGATGAAACAACGTCTAAGACTGGTACTCTCTCTACTCCCCGGCCTGATATCACTGCCGTTGCGAAGCAGGCGTTTTACGACCTTGGGGAACGACCGACGTGGACAGAAAGGGTCACTTATGGTACAAGTATGATTATCCACATCTTTCTTTGGAATATTTTCAACTCATCCTTTTGTGAAGCTGATAGTCAGGGTGTTGCCATCTTTAGTGGTCGAAGGGAAGGACTAGCGCTTTACTTCTCACGGCTAATCCGTCCGCTTTGGAAAGCAAAACTAACGCAGCCTGCGTAAGATTCATCTCGGTCTCTTCAAGTGAAGCAAGCTCATTATACTGCAGCATTGCCGGGCGGCAGAAGTTGTTTGTCGCGGAGAATGTGATCGTCATCATTCAGAAGAACTTGTTCCTTCTGAAGGACTTTTTGGACAAAAATCCTCATGTTTTCCACTCATCCCCTAGTGAATCGTCCAATCGTGTTTCTGTCGCAGAGCAGGAAGCATGGCGAGTGCGTGACTATTTTCTCTGCAGTGCAGTGCCATTTAATGGTTCCTTCAGGCAGAACAAAGCTCTGTTTCTGAGATTATCTCCCTCCTGTCAAGGACCATAGAAGCGCTTTCTTTTGTTCTCCTCTTGAATGACTATATGCTTGGGGATCTCATATCACAGTACGCTTCATTGACAGTCCTTCCTTCTCATCAATTTAACGACCTTTCCAGATGTGATCCTGAAATCCAGACACTTATTGCAGCGCAAACTTTTGAAACCCTTATCACAAGTCAAGATGGCATGACAATATCGCGAGCTCTAGTCAATGTGATCATTGATCAGCAGATCGGTCAACAAATCAGTGTTAGTCTATTGATTCACCCGGTGGGACAAATTCATGACTTCACCAGGTCGACACAATCAGTGAAATCTTACAACACAAATGCGGTTCGTTCTGCAGTACTGATGACGTGATGCTCTATAAGGTCACATTCTAATTGTTATTTGACGCATAAAACTGAGAAAACATCGCTTTAGGCCAAGGAAAATGTCCGGAAAGCTGTTGAATCGAAAAATCCCCTTGAAAGACAAAATTGGCTAGCAGAATCTCTACGGTGCCACTTTTTTCCCTATGCCGCTAATTTTGTACTCATTTTGGCTTGTAGGCTTTTTGCAAAGGGTGCTCGAATTCTGGAGTTTGAAAAGCTTAGAGAGGTTTGTGGAGATTACCAACAACTGGACTATGCACGAGGTACTTTGGTTCAAGTATCCAGTTTAATTCCGAGCTAACTCATGTGCTTGAGGTGCTGTTGAACTGCCTCTGACATGTGCGCGGATATCGGACCCAGACAACATCGGCCTTGAAGCTTGGCATGCTACCCTTCAAGTGGGTGATCCACGCACGGTATACACACAAAAACGGCTTCAGTGTTACGATCTGGTTCTTGATTCTCTTATTGTATTTGAGAACAAGTGCAATGTCAGCCAAGCACCGCAGAGACAAGAACCCTTTTATCAAGATGGTGATCCAGAGGCTGTTAGAAGCCATGCATATGAACTTGCTTTCGCATGCGAAGACGAAATCTTTCATTCTACATTGTATGATTGGCTCATCAGTCGCGGACTGGCTGACGATCTTTTGGAGGTATGGAAGTTTCTCCTTCGAATGTTCCGGTTTGACCATATTCATCTAGATGCGTCCGACATTTTTAGAAGCCCATTTAAAGCGGGAGCCTGTCACTGTGCAGAAATTCCAACTCTTGTGGCAATTTTATGTCAAGAATGGCCAGTCTTTACGCGCGGCTGAAGTCCTGGCTACCCTGGCAGAATCTACTCAGTGAGCCCCACGTCTACGCGTGACAAATCATAGCTGACCTCGTCGCAGATTTGACTTGGAACTCCCTGCTAGGTTAGAATATCTGACGCTTGCTGTTGGGAATGCAAAATCCCATCCAATATCTGCTACTGGACATCATGAAACTGCTATAGCCTTCCTTACCGATCTAGAAGAAAAGGTTGACGTTGCGCAGGTGCAATTGGAAATATATAACGTTCTTTCCCCTCATATCAACGATGCTCCTGAAGTCGGTGAAAGAATTAACTTGTTGTCCAAACAACTCTTCACAATGACAGATGTAAGTGAAATCGGATTGACAATGTAAAACATTGACACTCTAATAACAAACGTTTGCAGCTATACACACTATATGCTATCCCCTTCGATCTCGTTGATATGAAACTACTCTGTCTCCACGTCTCTGAACACCGCGACGAAAGCATCGTACGACCAATCTGGAACCAGATTTTCGATGAAAGTAATGACTCTCCTTTTATTTACCTCCAATTAAACTCATAAATTCTGCAGTTCTTAGGGAAGAAGCAGACCCTGCTAAGACAGCAGATTTAATCCTTGGAAGAGTCGTTCCCCTCGGAAAGCGCTTTTACCCTTCCGAAAGTGCCTTCCCTTTGCGTGAGCATACTTTTTTATGTATCTCGTTACTCCAAGTAAACCAAACTACGAACACAGGATTTATTGCTACACTGCTTGTCCGTTTCACACTTGCGAACAAGAACGTCGTAGTGTTCGGTTGGGCGCCACGAATATTGATTGAGTGTGGGGTCCCTTACACCGATGTTTGGGATGTGTTCCATGAGATGTATGAGTCACAGGTAAGCCGAAAGTCTGACATCGATACATTTGCTCAGCTCGTTCCCAGGTTCCGCCCTTCAATAACCAGGCCAATGTGCAAGCCATATCTTCAGACATAGCGGTCCTTCTATCAGACTGGTTAAAAGAGGCCAGTCGACCACAGTCATCTACACGAAGCGAGTTCCCTGTTGGCCGGATTGACCGGTCAATAGATCAATACCTACGGGAACTAGAGGCTGGACGTGCAGAAACCCGATCGCTGTATGAAAGTATAAAACGTGATCTGAGACGCTACTGGTAGCAAGCATTGAGACACTATTGTAGTGGCTGATAGAATACAGGTACTCGAGGCATTGACCCCTACATATCTACTCATCTACTCTTGAGACATATCTTTGTTCATCTGTGTAAGAGGGTGAGCTTTATCAACATTGGATTAAGAATAATGGAGGACTAGCCTCTGGATTGAAGAAGAGACTGTTCATGCCCCATGGATAAGGTTTGCTCCTCCTGTTCAGATATTCGTATGCCGGGATTTCAGGAAGCTTGCCGTCGTTCTCAGCTCGGAGATGTTCAAGATGGTGTTTGTGCTCTGATTCAGAGTTGTAGGTCCATGCAACACAGACAGCGACTAGAAGAGGTCAGAGACCATGGACACTCGGACACAATACAGACACACTGGCAGGGGCGCAGACAAAGTAGCTGGAAAGGAATTGATCAGCAAACACGCTATACAACAAGCGTTGTCAAAACACACCTTATTTTGCGCCAAAGGTCAGTGGTTTCTACGAAGTGGAGTCAATAAGGGAAAGCATGTAGAGGTGTAAGATAGAGACCATGAGCGTGGTGCTCAACAGCCTCGCGCTCAGCAAGGTAAGAGGCTCTTGCGGAAGTGGACGTGTAGGAGCGGACCTGACAACCAGGGCGGCGAATGGCGCGCAGAGCGTTTCGAGCACGAAGAGACATGAGATTGGATAACTCTGGAGGGCCGATGACCGAAAGGGAAATTTCGGAGCCTTCGATTGTACATGCTTGGTGTTATTTGATATTCCCGCTGTCGACAAGCTTTGAGGACGCGTCAGCTTAACTGGTGTCGTGAACCAGCATTCCCCCATGGTTGCCCGTCCCCATTCTTCCGCTGCTGGTGTTCTTGCCCTACTTCACGAACCAGATCCCCTTTTCAAGCAGCATGCCCTCAGTATACTCAGTCCTTTGGTACCTCAGTTTTGGGCCGAAATCTCAGAGCACATCGCTCTAATGTGCGTGGTTATCATGCTCTGACGCCACATACTAAAAATGAGCGATGCAGAGAATCTCTATACGAATCAGAAGAGCTGCCTAAGAAAGCTCGCTGCTCTGCTGCACTCTTAGCTAGCAAGGTCTATTATTTCTTGGGCGAGTATGAAGAAGCTCTATCATTTGCCCTCGGAGCTGGAGACGCTTTCGCTCAGGAAGCACAGAACTATGGATCTGAAGAGTTTGTGGAGACTGTCATCTGTCCGTTCGATCACGTTACTTGTCGGGGCTATCTCTCACTCCTTTGCCTTAGCAAAAGCAATTGACCGCTACGTTCAAGCTCGTTCTGAAGAACGGGATGGAACGATTGAGAAGATTGATCAACGTCTGCAAGACATCATTAAAACTATCTTCGATCGCTGCATAGCTGAAGGGGAGTATAAACAGGTCAGTCATTCTTGTCTGCCTTTATTTCCTCTTTATGACATTTTGCGTGGTAGGCAATTGGCATCGCGCTCGAATCGCGTCGTCTCGACATTATATCATTGATCTACAACCAAACTCGAGATACTTCATTGCTTTCTTATGCTATGGAAGCTGTTCTCGATGCAGGCTTCCCGTTGTCCTACCGTGATCAAGTTCTTCAGTTCCTTTACCCTCTGTTCCCCCCACCTACAACTGGAGATGGGTCTCCGTACATCCTATCCATCACACGTCTTCTGATCACTTTGAACAACCCTTCTCTAACAGCACCCTTGTTGGTATCGTTAATCCCAAGACAGCCACTGTTGGCATACCAATTTGCCTTTGATTTGGTGGAAGGTGGCGCTCAAGATTTCTTAGAGGGTGTGCGCCATAGTTTGCCTGAAGGGGATGAGGTGTGGATGCGCAACTAATTTTTTGATCTGCCATTATACTTATATATACTCAGGTGACGAAGTCTACATTCGACAAGCTTCGGAGTATTCTCACTGGACAGGAATCAGTCAAATTATATCTCGAATTTCTCAAACGCAATAACCATGTAGACCTTGCGATTCTGAAGAACACAAAGGTAGGACCTTACATCTTGCTACATTGAACAAGTAGATTAACTCTAAAAGGACGTTCTGGAACCTCGTTCATCCATCTACCACACTGCCCTGACACTACAAAATGCCTTCATGCACGCCGGCACGACTTCTGACCTCTTCCTACGCGAGAATCTTGAGTGGCTAGGACTTGCATCAAACTGGTCTAAATTTTCTGCCACTGCGGGGCTTGGCGTCATTCACAAAGGTTACTTCGAGCAAGGCATGACAATTCTTGGCCCTTATCTTCCTCAAAATGGCGGAGAAAGTAGCGTTCAAGGTGCTGCATATTCTGAGGGTGGTGCACTATATGCGTTGGGTTTGATAAACGCTGGCTGTGGCAGTTCCGTCACAACATATCTTCGGGACACCTTGAAGGCGTCTCAAGGAGAAATCGTGCAACATGGGGCTGCTTTGGGCCTCGGGGTGGCAGGCATGGGCTCCAGTAGTCTCGAGGCGTTTGAAGACCTCAAAAATATTCTGTTCATGGATTCGGCCGTTGCTGGCGAGGCGTCTGGTTATTCTATGGGTTTGATCATGCTAGGCACTGCGGCGACCGAGCCCGTCAAAGAGATGCTTCAGTATGCTCGTGAGACATCGCACGAGAAGATAATACGTGGTCTTGCGGTTGGCGTTGCTTTCATTTTCTATGGTCGTCAAGAAGAGGCCGACGAAACCATCAAAGTTCTTTTAGCAGAGAAGGTTAGTTTATTTTCATTACGAAACACCTATAGATGCCAACCAAAATTTAGGACCCCATTCTTCGCTATGGAGGTGTATACACTCTAGCATTGGCTTATGCTGGAACTTCTAATAATGATGCTGTCCGAAAACTTTTACACATCGCAGTTTCTGATACTTCTGATGACGTGAGGAGAGCAGCCGTTACATCCCTCGCCTTCCTGTTGTTCAAAAACCCCTCCCATGTACCCCGCATAGTTCAACTTCTGAGCGAAAGCTATAACCCACATGTTCGTTGTGGTGCAACTCTCGCACTAGGTATAGCTTGTGCTGGTACCGGTCTTCAGGTTAGTGATTTATGTGTTTTTTGTCTGCAATCCTCAAATCTGACAGTTGAGTACATTGACAGGATGCCATTGAGATTCTAGAGCCAATGACAAAAGATGGTGTTGATTTTGTTCGCCAAGGCGCATTCATCGCATTGGGCATGATACTCGTCCAACAATCTGAAGCTTCGTCTCCTTCGCTCGCATCTACCCGTGCCCTATACACCAAAGTCGTTTCAGACAAACATGAGGATCCTATGGCTCGCTTTGGTGCAGCAATTGGTCAGGGTTTTATTGATGCCGGTGGAAGAAACGTCACTATCAGCCTCCAAAGTCGAGCGGGCAGTAAAAATACCAGTGCTATCGTTGGGATGGTCATGTTTTGTCAATTTTGGTATTGGTATCCTTTGGCACATTGCGCCAGCTTGGCGTTCGAGCCCACTGGTATTATCGGTCTTGACGCTAACTTGAAGGTAATCAGTTCTTTACTGTTCAGATTGTTTCTGGAACTGACAAACTTGTACTTGAAGGTTCCCAAGTTCGACTATATTTCGAATGTTAAACCAAGTCTCTTTGCCTATCCATCGTCCACTAAGCCTCCGAAGAAGGAGGCAGTTACTAAAGTTGCAACGGCAGTCTTATCCACGACCGCAAAAGTCAAGGCCAGGGAAAAGAAGAAAGCCGCTGCTGAGGATGCAATGGAACTGGTGAGTTACCATCATTCAAAAGGATCTTAAAGTTTGACTTCTGTAGGATGATCGAGCGGAAAACAAAGATGTGGATGCTGATGTTGAAATGAAAGAATTTCCAGGACTCAAGGATGGTGACGTTTCACCTATCAATCGTTCCATCTCAAATCTTCCAGAAAATTCAACGTCGTCGAAGTCTGCAAAAAAAGCTGAGCCAGCTTTTGAATTGCGGCCAAACTTCTCTCGTGTGACTCCTGCTCAAGTCGCCCATATATCGTTTCCAAGTGATTGTCGATATCAACCTGTCCGTCCCCTGTCAGGGCATCCATCGACAGATTACAAAACAGGAATGTCCTCTTCGTCGTCCTGCGCTGCATCCGAGAAATATGCTGGCGGGGGTGGTATACTGATCCTTGTCGATCTACGGCCTGCAGAGGAGAGTGAATTCATCGAATTTGAACCTCCTGTTGAAGCGGCGCCATCGCAATCTGCGGTGCCTTTACCAGGACAAACAGCGACATCAACGCCTGGTCTTCACGTTGCCCTGGATGAATTCGCGCCTGAAGCAGAACCTCCTGCATCATTTGAGGTGTGAAATGTTAGTTTTTCCCTTTTGATACCCATCTGAACGAATTACAGTATCCATTTGACAATGACGCATAACTTACACATGCTTATCGAAGAGTAATGTTGGGATGTGTACTCCTAATTCAATTATTTTCTATCTTCGACTGCCAAAACAAAGAATAATGAGGTGGCATATATGATATTAGGTCGATTCTGTGTCAATGGTAGCGGGGAATGTAGTGAGACGATGTCTGCGAAGGTTGATATAAGCGGCCTGCTCTGTGTATAATGAGGGATGCGCTTCGCTAGGGCATTGCTGGTAACAGCCAACCTTGGTTGGATGGAACAAAGATCTGTTAGAAAGGATAACCAAGTTTGTGCTTTTTCTGAAGGACATCTTCAGAGGGGTAGCAAGGGTTAGATTGCCCCTCCCGTCCTCCAGATCTCGAATCACTAACAAGTCGCCCAACACCAGGAGGTACTGGCCGAGGATTCAACCCATTGATCTTTAGAAAGTGGCATATCATGAAGTCGGTCCACGGTTAACCGGTATTGTTCACACTATCTGCATGCACTTGGTCACATGTATGCTCCACTTTCATGGATGGACTTCGATCCAGAAATAATCTATCTCTCAAATCGCCCGGTTATGATTACAATTGCCATTCCCAAGTCGTGCAAATCGTGGGATGTTGTTCTTATCGCGCTATAATTTCTAATTCCAACCTCGATGCGCGTTGCAATTCTCGACGATTATCAACGAGTCGCCTTAACCAGCGCTGACTGGTCGATCCTGCATGGTAAAGTCAACGTCGACGTTTATTCTGATACACTTGATAACGGCGATGCACTCATCCGCCGTCTCGAGAATTATCAAATTATCTGTGCAATGAGAGAGAGGACAAAGTTGACGGCAGCTGTTCTAGACCGCTTGCCACATTTAAAGTAAGGCATGTGTCAATATTCTGACTCCGATGTTGACCAGTGGAAAGGTTGATCGCCACAACAGGAATGAGGAATGCTGGGATTGATATCGCGCATGCTCGTGAAAAGGGAATAGTCGTCTCTGGAACAGGTTCAGGCGGCAATTCAACCTTGGAACACATTTGGGCTTTGATTCTCTCTGTAGCAAGAAACATTGTAAATGACGACGCTAATGTCAAACTCGGAAATCCTCAATGGCAGACGACCATCCCCACTGGTCTCCATGGAAAGACACTCGGGTTGATTGGAGTCGGGGGGCTCGGAACACAAACGGCTCATGTGAGGCTAGCGCACCTTTTTCCTTCTTTGTTTCTCAGCATTCGACAAGATTGCAAAGGCATTCAACATGAAAGTTATCGGATGGTCGCCCAATCTGACACCTGAAAGAGCTCAAAATGCGGGAGTGGAATACGTAATATCGAAGAAGGATCTACTACGACGAAGCGATATTGTGTCGCTTCACCTTGTTCATTCAGAGCGCACGCACCACATCATATCGGCACCAGACTTCGCAATAATGAAGTCATCCGCGTTATTCATCAATACCTCAAGAGGACCTCTCGTCGACGAACAGGCGCTAATAGAAGCTTTGAAGAGTAAAATGATTGCTGCGGCGGGACTCGACGTGTTTGACAAAGAGCCGCTGCCAGTCGACCATGAACTCCGTCGCTTGAAGAACGCGACACTGACCCCACATATGGGATATGTCAATGACACCAATTACGCGGTAAGAACAAAGATATGGAAGAGCGAGAAGCTTGACAAAGGATAACAGGCATTTTGGGCCGATACAGTGGAAAACATCGCGTCTTTTCTGGATGGCAAGCCAAAGAGAGTTTTGTAGCGTTACGTATTGTTAGTCACAACTATCACGTGAGCTGAAAGGGCGTTACATCTGAGTCACAGAATAAGACGATAAATTCTTTTCTATCTTCCACCTTGTTCTCTCCATCTGAGCCTAGACAAAACGCCATGGACAGCGCTGCAGAGTCTCGTACTATGAAGGCTCGCAGGGAAGGTCTGTCAATCCTTGCCTTTCTGTGTTGATGTCTTGTCTTTACGCGTTCTCTAGCTTACAAAAGCAAGGGTGCTCTGAAGCAGGACGATCTTAGGCGTCGTCGCGAGGAACAACAGGTAGAGATCCGACGCCAGAAGAGAGAGGAGAATATCTCAAAGAGGAGGAATTTCCTTCCCTCATCTGGCGCCGACTCGGATGAGGAAATCGGTACTGGCAATTGGGATCCTCCTGTAGGTTTCATAAGCCATCTGCATAAGACGTTTCCTTGGCTCACATATTCGTTTTGCAGCTCGCCGATGAGATGATTTCTGGCGTATTTTCTGATGATCCGGAACGTCAGTTGGACGCGACGACCAAATTTCGAAAGCTGCTTTCAAAGGAAAAGAATCCTCCGATTGAGCGAGTAATCGATTGTGGTGTGGTACCTCGGTTTGTTGAATTCTTGAAACACGGCCATTCTATGCTTCAGGTTCGCGTTATCACTTGTTCTTAGCATGATCTTGGACACTGATGCGTGACTATCAGTTTGAAGCTGCATGGGCGCTCACTAACATCGCTTCTGGTACTGCGGAGCACACTCAAGTCGTAATCAATGCGCAAGCTGTACCCGAGTTCATCAACCTTTTGTCTTCACCAGTTCTCGATGTTCGCGAACAAGCTGTTTGGGCACTCGGAAACATAGCGGGAGACAGCCCACAATGTCGTGATTACGTGTTGCAAGCAGGTGCCTTGAGGCCACTTCTGGCTCTCTTGAGCGAGCACCACAAGTTGAGCATGCTTAGGAATGCCACTTGGACATTGAGTAACTTCTGTCGGGGAAAATCGCCCCAACCTGATTGGGAACTAGTGAGTGCAACCAGCCTTGGATAGGATGGATGTTGCTTGATTAATGCGTTTGTTGTCAGATTTCTCCTGCTCTCACCGTGCTTACAAAATTGATCTACTCTCTTGACGACGAGATCTTAATTGATGCGTGTTGGGCTATTTCTTACCTTTCTGATGGTTCCAACGACAAAATACAAGCTGTAATCGAATCCGGTGTTTGCAGACGATTGGTCGATCTCCTTATGCATAGCTCGACATCTGTCCAGACCCCTGCACTTCGCTCTGTCGGCAACATTGTCACTGGTGACGACCTTCAGACTCAGGTTGTCATTGCGTCTGGTGCATTACCGGCTCTCCTTTCTCTGCTCTCGTCTCCCAAAGACGGAATCAGGAAGGAAGCTTGTTGGACCATATCCAATATCACTGCTGGCTCGCCTCCACAAATTCAAGCCGTCATCGACGCCAACATCATACCTCCTCTAATCAACATCCTTCAGAATGCGGACTTCAAGACAAGAAAGGAGGCATGTTGGGCTATCTCGAATGCCACATCTGGCGGTCTCCAGGAGCCTTCTCAGATCCGGTACCTCGTGTCACAGGGCTGTATCAAACCACTGTGCGATCTCTTGACCATGATGGACAACAAGATCATTCAGGTCGCCCTTGACGGTCTCGACAACATCCTCAAAATCGGTGAGATGGACAGGGTTGCTGCAGGACCTAGTGCCGTTAATCAATATGCGCTTTATGTGGAAGAGGCTGGTGGGATGATTACCATCCACAACCTTCAACAGCACGATAACCTCGAGATATACAAAAAGGCGTTTAATATAATGGACAAATACTTCCCGGATGAAGACGAAGCCGAATCTGGCCTTGCTCCTGCAGTTGATGCATCTGGAGC
Organism: Termitomyces sp. MG16; assembly: GCA_003313075.1. Classification (NCBI taxonomy): domain Eukaryota; kingdom Fungi; phylum Basidiomycota; class Agaricomycetes; order Agaricales; family Lyophyllaceae; genus Termitomyces; species Termitomyces sp. MG16. Next base: position 18,093 of record QGOA01005936.1, read on the forward strand.
CTTCGCGGTAAATTACACTTACTCTCTCAATGGTTTGATTTTAACAAGTCTTTATCTTCAGTTCCACTCAGATGTCTCTGCCCCTCAAGGAGGATTCAGCTTTGGGCAGCAATAAATAACAAATTCTGGATATTATACATGCTTTCAATCATCCCTCCCCCCCTTTTTTTACACAATATCATGACACCATACCGGCTTTTTATAGTTTTACCCTTGAATGATTCATTGTTTTACTGCTGAGTGACGACGCCCTCTTGCCTCTTGCAGATTGTATATTTTGCAGTATCAGAGCCATCGATCCGTATTCCCTTGGTATCCAGCGCTGGGATCGGCTGGGATGGCAGAAACCGATCAAACCTTTTCTGCGCTAATGTGCCATGACGTGGTGCTGAACAATGCAACAGCCCATCTTAGAAGTATAGTGATTCTGTATAACTTTTCCATGTTATAGTAGAATAGGCACCATTCGTTATGTTTACATGTTTCAGATCGTCTATGATAGGCATTGCAAAAGTAGGATCAGGTTCTTACATTACTTAAAGAGAGATGTCAGTAGCATTACGGCCTCTGACCGTTCATGCATCATGCGTTGACCTCCCCCCCGGGTAATCCCTACTACCTTGAGAAAGGTCTTGGAAAAATCGAATCAAATTCAACTTTATCTCCTTTCGTTTGTATATCCGACACTCATCCTCTCTTTCCATGGCTTCTCAGATTCTACCACTTGGTATGATTGGAATGTCTCAAACTATGCCTGAGTTTCGTCTGAATCAGACCTAGAGCTGATTGACAGGTGCATCGGTTCACGAATATGGGTCATTATGAAGGGTGATAGAGAATTTACTGGAACACTCTTGGGGTTTGATGACTTCGTCAGTCAGTGACCTTCATTGTCTTGTCATTTCCATTGTATTAACTAGTTTTCCTGCAGACATGGTCTTGGAGGATGTCACAGAATAGTGCGTGCAGTTGCTCTGTTCATCTACGACATACGAGCCTTATATTTATTTTTGTGAAGTGAGATTACACCGCAAGGCAAGAAGAAGACTCAGTTGGCACAGACGCTGTTAAACGGTAATAACATCTGCATGGTGAGGATCCTCAAGGAGCATTTCCATTCTGCATTTCTGATCTTCCTCACTGTAGTTGATACCTGGCAGCGCAGGCCCTGATTCTTGAAAATTCTGTCCATTATGAAGCTTCAAATGCATCATTCTTTGCTCAGTGTGTTTGGTGCCGATACGTCAAAGTCAGACTTTTAGTTTGCATACTCTTATTCGAGCGCAAAGAGGTCTCCACACTCGTACTGTTCAATCGATGGCCTTGAGAAAAGATAGGAATCTGGCTTACGGCTCACTGTAGGACCTTAGACCCGACTATATCCTTTGTACTTTCTATCGCATGTTATTTTTAATCATCTGAAACATGATGTATCAAGCTTTGAAGTTGAGCTCAAGTCCCAATGGCAGCACGCACGACGGGCTCAAGTGGAGGTTTTACTCACGTGACTGATATTTTTGTGTCGAGAACTCACAAGGCTTTTTATACTCACCAAACTGTTTGTCAGTCATGCCTGTCCGCCTGCGCTTTGCCCTTCATGGCCATTGTAGAAATCGAATATTTCATCTCGTAGCCGTTAATCAAAGTGCCAGGCGCGATGCGAAGCCCACCGAGCTCCTTGGCATTTACCACAGATATCCAACCGGCGAACACCAACAAAAGACAATTGAATGGAGTGTCGACCGAATACGCTATTGGCTGAGTGTGGGGGCTATTCCTACAAAGGCTGTCTCTAGACTTCTGGAAGCGGTAACTCCTCATACAATGTCTTATACGACCAGTGCTTTAATAACGCTTTAGGGAAACATTCTCAAGCCTACATCTCCCTACCATTCTAGCGCATCAAGGCCAGCTTCTACATCTGTGTCCCAATCCTTGCCAGAACAAGATTCGCCTCCCGCGTCCGAGTCGCTGACTCAAAAACATTGAGAATCTCATTGATTTCATTACGGAAAGCGATTCGATGTTCACTCATGCGATGGCACGAAACAGATCGAGCGGTTGTTTACTGGAATACATTAATGTGAAAAGTATGAGCTTGCACTGCGAGAGTGGTTTCACGTTTTACTGTGCGTTGTGGGTTGAGGTAGTAAATGGAATGATGAAGTTGTTGGAGACGGGGGTCACGCTCATTGTATTCGTAACCCATCTATAGACTTTAATTGTTGTTCAATCGCGTCATGACCTGCTATCGCAGCGAGCTCTGCGGCTGTCAAACCATCAGAATCCTGAGTAGAGGTCAACTTTTGGCTACACACAGAAATAAAACAAATTCACCTTGATAGTAGGATCCGCACCTTTGGCCAGTAGAAAGTCTACTGTGATCAAATTACCTCGGTCGCAAGCAAGATGCAGTGGTGTATATCCCTGGTACCCTAGCTTGTCACTTCTCAGACGGAGAGAGTCAGTAGAAGAGACGCACAAATTCATCGAGTTGATTCACATCAGTTTCTGGATATTTTTTAAAGAGTTCATGCAAGGCAGTTGTATTGTTGGAGACCGCCAACCCATGTAGGCTTTCGTCAACATCTACCTCCGAGATCATCATCGTGCTGACGGTTCCTCCCATCCCACCACTTGCACTACCGCCCTGCGTTGCTTGGGTATCATCGTCCCAAATACTATCAGGATCAGATTGTAACGGCGGTTTAAGGGCAATCCCTTCAACCCATCCCAGACTTTTGGCGATGTCGAGGTATCTGCTTTCCGCATCATCGGCGGATGTAAATTTTTTGCTAGCAGAGTTCCAAGCATCCCACTTCGCTCGGCCAGTCATATCAAAGATCGAAGGGCGACGCGTAGAAGGCGATGGAGATGTGGTGACATATTTGAAGAGCCCATAGAGCTGCGACGAGATTACAAGATCAGGGCTTGCACAAGGACGTCTAAGAATTCAGAACCTCAAGTTTAATGGCTGTTGACACTTCAGAAGGTAAAGTTGCCAGATACGATGCAGCTGCGAGAAATGCAGATGAAGGCTTATTGTCAGGCATCCTGTTTTTGTACTACATAGTATAGACCAAAATTCCGTCGATAAGATATCTAATTATGTAAGCAATAGATATCATCTAATTATCCCCTGGGGACGGCCAAGAGCTGGGTGGACAAGTCGTTATAAACGCTGCGACGAATGAAGCAGACTGAAACTCACTTTTGCCATCTCAGACCCGAGTTTAGCCGGGCTGTCCACAACATTCACTCCTGCCTTTTCTAATGCACGTACTTTGTCTACGGCCGCACCTGCGCAATTTTAAGTTGTACATCCGGTGAGTGTCCACAAATTCACTCACCCTTGCCACCAGAAATGATAGCACCAGCGTGTCCCATTCGGCGGCCAGGGGGAGCAGTCCTTCCAGCGATGAAGCCAACGACTGGCTTGGGGCCCTTGCCCCCTGACAGGTTATGGAGGTTATTCTGCATGAGATAGTCGGCCGCTTCTTCTTCCATAGAACCACCAATCTCGCCAATGAGAATAATGCCTGACGAACGGATTAATTTGTAACGCATGCACCAAATGAACGGACAATTCCTACCTTCAGTATTAGGGTCTTCCAGGAAAACTTTGATGACATCAATGTGCGTGGTACCAGGGAAAGGATCTCCTCCAATACCAACACAGAGCGATTGGCCAAGTCCAACATCCGTTGTTTGCGCAACGGCTTCATAAGTTAGAGTACCAGAACGCGATACAATACCTGCATATCAGGAAGAATGAGAAGAGTAGTGAGCCATGAGAAGACTGGGGTTACCAATATTTCCAGGTTTATGGATATGGCCAGGTTGAATGCCCATCTTACAACCAAGAGGATTGATGACTGTAAAAAGACAACTCCTACAGTTAAAATGGACTGAGGCTAATTTCGAAAACGCTGCTGACCTCCAGGGCAATTAGGCCCAACAAGTCGAGACTTGGACTGACTTTTGAGGGCATGCATTACCTTTGAACATGGAGTGACTGAGGCAGCAGTCAGAATCTAAAAAAACATACTCGGACTTCATCCGCCTGGGGGATACCCTCCGTGATGCACACTATCAGTCCAATCTCATTTTCGATGGCCTCTATGATGGCGTCGGCTGCAAAGCGAGGAGGTACGTAGATGACAGTCGCGTCAGGTTGTGTCTCCCGAACAGCCTATACTCATAGTAAGTTTTGACTGCATCGGAGGCGACCAAGCGCGTACCTCCTTCACATTGCCGAACACGGGAAGACCCAGATGTGTCTGGCCAGCCTTACTTGGGGACACGCCTCCAACCATCCGTGTGCCGTACGCGAGGGCCTCCTGTATATGAAAAGTGGCCTATATAAACAAATACCTCGGTGAGCTGCATGCATATCGGCATGTGGTGTGTTAGTACATACGGTTTTCCCTGTGAAGCCTTGGCAGAGAACTTTGGTGTCTTTGTTGATGAGGAGGTTCTTGACCGTGTCTGCATATGAACTTCGGGGGACTGATTGCGAAAATGCCCGGCGACCGGCTGTGCGGGGTTTAGCAGGGAAACAGGAGGACATTGGGAGGAAAGCAGACCGCTGCGTAGGATAGAACTGGTTGTGTGGCGAAGCATGGCTGGAGAGGGTATGCAAAGGAGCGATTTGGAGAAAGTTTTGTTTGCGTTGAGAGCCGGTTGTTATGCGGGCCGACTCGTTCTCTCAGTTGTAACAACATGTGACAAAAATAGACATTAAAAACTAAAACTTGCACATCTCTATTTAAAGTCCTCCGATAGCAGCCCGTCTCCTTTCCCGCGTCTTCCGCGACGCCCGGTTCAAGTCCAAAATCGCGTATTTGACCTTGTCGTACTCTTTTGCCTTGACCGCACTGCGAGACAATCAGCGTAATCATCCCATTATGTGTCACATACACACCGTGTCACGTCAGATAAAAATCGTGTCTTGGCCTCGTTGGTCGCAGTCGCAACAGAAAGATGCCCTAGTACAGTGGGCAGCCAAGATAAAAGCTGAGAGCCCCATAAAGAGGCTATTGAGCGAAAGATGGAAACCACCGTTGATGTCGAGTCCTCTGGAAAATCGCTGATGAGGCCCGCTAATAGGTACCCAACCAACTCGTAGCCTTCTTTCTCAAAGGCTGCTTGGATAGCAACTGCGTACAACGGGAACTTGGGCGGAGGAGAGCGATCGTGGGACAAACAATTGTGTGTAAAGATTATCTGAAAGAGATCTAAAGCAGCAAAAATGACATCCGTGTGCACGACAGTCAGAGCAGCCATTGAAGCTCTAAAGGCAACAGGGAATGCGGAAGACTGGAAAAAAATATCGGGACTCTTGTCAACTAGCTTCAACAGCATTTGAACATAGTCTTCCAACACTGCGATCAACGCACATGAGTAATCATGTTACACCGTGAATCAAATAGTACACACCATCTGGCAAGTCACTAGGTGATTTGACTTGAAGCAAGGAAACTACTTTGGAGGTGGACCGCTCATATACCACTCTGGAGGATTCTCGTAACGATTGGTAAGCCTCATCGTTTCCGGACACGTCTACACTTTTCCCTGCAACCCAAACGTATCGCCTGTTCTCTTCGTCTCCAAACGCATCTATAACCTTTCCTGCGATCCAAAGGTAACTCGGATATCCAGTGGCTTCAAAAGCTACGGACATTCGATCTACGACTGCAGACGCAACAGACAGAGCCGCCTTGTCGAAGAACGTGAGAGCATGACGAAGTACTCGCGTTGTTCGCTCGGTAACCTCATAGTTTGAACCGTACTTAGAGATAAACGCGTCGAAAACGTGCCAAGCTTGTTGGCAAGTATTTTGGCAGGCTACTGGGAGCTCTTCACCGAAACTGCGAATGACCTGTAGCATAACTTCGAGATTATCAAGGCCATCTAGATCAAACTTATCAACAAATATTCCAGGAAAAAGTTGAAGTGGTTCTGACTGTGAATATTCACAATGTCTTCCTGCGTTGCAGCTGCCTGACGACTTGCAATAGTATGGACCTGTGCCAAAATATCCAATGTAAAGGTTCGGAGGCTTTCTGCAGCCCTATCCATGGGCATGGCAGAAATCACATGGGCGATAGCTTCGTATACTTGGCGTCTGTCATCTTGCACTAGTTTCAAACCAGTTGTACTGAGGAAAGTGTGCAGCGTGGGCAGGAAATCAACCAGGTGCTAATTTTTCTTTGTTAAATAAGGGGGAAAGAACAGGAGACAGGCCTAGACAAACCTGTTTACAATCTTGGCACAAGTATTTCAAAGCCTGCCCCGCTGCTGCTGAGACTTCGTTATCAGGATCCTCGAATCCGGCAGAAATGTACTGCAACTGGAAGCGAATGTAATCTGGATGCATGTTGATCCACTCTGTGTAGCGAGAAATGATCAACAATGCGGCGTATCGGACTCGGGGATGATGAGGAAGCGAAGGAATCAAATCCATTATCTTGGGTACGGCATTGTTGTCATTTGGGTCAATCTCGGCTCCCATTGACCTCAACGCAAATAGAGGCGCCTCAATTTCTTGCCATGAAAGTGCTTCTGGACCACGAGAGAGAGCAGTGGTGATAAGCTCGTACGTCGCTAGCAGGCACGTGTCTGTTCGTAACACAAAACAACAGTCTTTAAGTGTGTCTCCCATGACATGCCTAAATGAGCGGAAAGAGTCCGCTTCCTGACCAGTCAGAGCATCGGAGTCTGGGGGAAAGTGAAGATGGGTAATGACCACACGCATAAGACTTTGGTAAGCATCCAAGAAAAGCTGGGGCACCGATGATTTTTTCCCAATGTTTTGTGCAAGGCGCATCCAAAAGGGAAAGGTGATCGGTACAATCTCGAGATCAGGATAGGCTGAACATTCGCCGATAGCTTCAACAATAGGGAAAAACGTTTCTGTGTGCCGGAGTAACAGAAGTCTGTAGGTTTCGCCAGCCTCTGTGAAGATGCGCGCATAACCTTTGATTTTCTCTGGATCTTCGCGATGTTTCAAAAGCAGTGGCTTCAGAGCTATGACACGAGGAACAATGAGCTCTATAACCGCCATGTTGTCGTCGATCTCTTGAGTCTCGTGGATGAGTTCACATACGACATCGACTGCAGCATCAAAAAGCCCATCGGATGCAAGCGCATCAAAAGAAAACGCAAAAAGTTGAGTTTCTGCCAGTCTGATAGAGCTCACTTCGCCGGCAACAATCCAGCTTCGCAAGCAATTGAAAATCTGAGTTTGGACAGCGGTGGTGACTCCTGAACGTCATAATGAATATCAATCAATGGTTCAGAATGTAATAAAAGGTACCTGACGCCTGGATATACAACGACAGTAATTCAAGCACACGTTTCGAGTTTGCAGTCAGTAAGCGTGCAGCCCGTTCCCTATATTCATCGTCCTGATGATCCGAGGAATCATAAGTCATTTAAGAATGACACGACGAGTCAGATAAGATACATACTGTGATGGGGATCCTTGTATTGTTGTTTAGCTCCTCGGGAAGAAGCGTCAAAAATTGGAGTAAAAGGGGGACGGTTTGTGGATCTGTGCCAAAGACTTCAGCCATGGTCTCTACTGCGTTTGGCCACGAAGGCATCTGGAGAGCGATCCCAGCAAGGGACAAACAAAGTTGGATGATTATATTTCTGGGACCAGCCTTATGTGCTCTGAGTGCCGTTAATAAGGTATCCCGAAGCTCTGGGAGGGTTTTATGATCCAATTGATGGAGGTCATACGTGACCTAGTAGATGATCACGGTTATCAAGGGTAGGGTATTAAAGAATCATGTGTGCCACTCACTTTTGCTCTAAATGTCTGAGCCGCGAAAAGCTTGGCTCCTGAAGGAACATCAGGAGAAAAGAGGAGGACATTGCAGGTTGCCCATGCCTCAGGCTAGGACAAGGAGCGATGGGACACAATCAGAGGTGTTGGTCGCGACTGGCCACAGGCGAAAGACAATTTACAGAATGTTGGAAATCCTGAAGCCAGGAATTTGCCCTATCAAGCGATACTCTATCGGGAGCTTTGCTGAAGACATCGAGAGCGGATAGCAAAGCCTGCACATCAGCCATTAAAGCAGATCTTGGTCGTTATTGTGTGAATCAAGCGCGTCTAGATTACTGAGTATGTTTTCTTTGTACTTGTTGACATCCTCTGATTTATTTCCAACACGAAACAAAAAAGTTGAAAGTCATGGGGGTGGTATATTGTCTGAAGTGACTAGAAGAACTCCATGTAAAAAGCAAAATGTCGGGGGAATCTTACTATAGGAAGCGGTATTTGGATTATCCGTGTGAAGGAGTGTGTGGAGGGGGCCAAGATAAGAAAAGGAAGTAGACAAGTATCAAAGTAAAGGATACATAGAAAGCGACACCGGAAGATATAAAGAGATGGATATATCGACGGCAAGAATCATCTCTAATAGCCTCTTGCACCTAGACGTCATCACTCAAAATCCTAAGTACGCAGGAAACCCTTCTTCCTGCCGGTCTACAAAGCAAATCAAAAATTTTCCCTAAAGCAAGGAGAAACTATTAACATACCGAGGCCTTTTCAGGGGTCAGCGGTCGGCCGCCTTCAAGCTTCCTCTTCTTGTCTTCGAGGTCTGCGCGTTGCTTTTCCAAAGCATCTTTCATTTCCTTGTGACGCGCGTAAAGCTCCTCCTCGGACTGTTTGAGTTTTGCTTCCTTCTCCTGAACTTTTTGTTGGAAGACCATCTTCATTTCTGCTTCCATCTTTGCGAGCTTGGCATCATGCTGTACACGCTCCTCCTGCAACCTTGCTGCCGGACTGTTTGGATGGTGAGGGAGAGTAACTACAGAAGGACAGCAGGAAACACTCACTTGATCTCTTTGAAGACGCTTGAATCCTGAGCAACACCCATGCTGAGAAGTTTCTCCGTCCGCCAGTTCTCATAAAGGACATCGTTAGTGTATTCCCTCAGCTCTTCCATGTACGTCCTAACGAGCATCTGGCGAAGCTTGACAAAGTCACAATGTTCTTCATTGTCAACCTCGACAACACCCCAAGGATAGGCACGCCCACGGATTTGTCGACCGTCAGGAGCGGCAACAATCTTGTCCGAGCCGACAACAGCGAACGGAATCTTGCTAGCTATCTCCTCATGCTCAGCGATAGTTTCCTCATCCTCATTTTCATATGTGGGCGCTTGGAAGATATGGATATTATGGTGAGCGATGTCGGACAGGATCTGAAACAACCAACACATCGTGAAATCATGCTGGAAATTCACGCGGGAGACCTTACCCTCTCTTTGAATTCGGCCACCTCTTCGTCGGTCAATGTGTCAGCCTTGGCAATCACAGGAATGAGATTGACTTTGGTGTGGAGTCGGCGCATGAACTCTATGTCAATTTGTTTCAACCTTGGAAGTGTGGAAGCAATGTCAGCAACGGCGAGGTCATATGCATATGAGTGCATAATCTTACGAGTGACCTGTGGGCTGGATGAAGTAAAGACACGCGTGGACACGGTTGTCAACGACCTTGGTGCGGTTGACGCGATTTTCTTGCTCAAGGTAGGAATCAAACCTTGACTCGATGTTCTCGACAATAGGCTTCCAGCTTCGGATGAAATGTCCAATAAACTCAGTGCTTAAAGCTAGAGGTACTGTAAGACCGACCTGTCATCATTGTTGACAAAATCACCGAAGCCAGGGGTATCAACGACCGTTAGATGGAGTCGGACACCATTTTCTTCAATATCTGTACGTAAATTGTCAGTTTACATACGTGGCCGGAGTCCGCGCGAGAAAAACGTACCAGCACCAATGCTTTCGATGGCAACGGTCTTGGGTCTCTCAGCAGCAGGAGGCAAGGGGTCCTTGGGCGGGTAGAGAGTGGTGTTGAAAAGCGTGTTGATGAGAGTGGACTTTCCGAGACCGGACTCGCCTAATATGATTGAGAAACAGTGGAGCGTGACAAGAGGACGACGGACCAACAACCATGGCAGTAAACTGGAAGCCCTTCCTCACGCTCTTCCTATGGACCTGATTTGGGAGATTGGCAAAGCCCACGTAGCCCATGAGCTTTTTACGGATGACAGGAGAGATGGCAGGAGTAAGGGTTGTGGTGGCCAGGGAGGGACTGGAACCGTTGGCAAAGGTGTGCTGGGAGGGGTCACCGTTGCGCGAGGATGTGTAGGAGTCGGACATCTGAAGGAAAGGTGAGGGAGACGGGAGACGGGAGGACAGAAAAAATACTTGTGAAGGTGTAGCGGGGGGAAGCAAAGAAGTCGGGCGACGTTGCGTCTGTTTGGCCACGGTGGCAGAGCCCATGTCCAATTTTGGTCTGGGCAGCAGAAGCGACTATGTACAACCATCAGCGTCCCTAAGTAAGCGAACATTCAACTGCCCAACAAACCCAGATTATTGCCTTCATCGTAGTCTGGTCTGTACAAGGAACGTGTCTGGTGCGAGGCCCTGCCTTTCAGACGCGTGGCCCGTCGTCATATGTCATATTCCCATTTTATTAACGTCGTCTACACTGTGCATCTGTCTATTAATCTTTCGAGCAGTGGATGTTATGATGGTCCCGTAGTTGGGAAGAGAAGATAATGATATTATGCAACTATACATGGAATATTAGTAAGGGCTAGTCTTCGTCGGCAACCATTCCTTTGGGAAGTCAGCTATCGTTGGCCGATTCAGGAGACGACCACGGAGATGATCCCCTCGCTTGGCCTTTTCTGCCTTTGAGCGCACATGGCGCAAATCTAGTGGCACATCCTTAAAAACCCCAGGTTTCCTCTGCGAGTAATGTCATGAGAAAACAAGACCAAAAACGGTAGAAACATTGACCAACATTTGATTCGATGATCAGTCGGTCTAAAGCATCGCTAGCCCATTTAAGATTCATAGCAGGCGTCGGAAAGTCTTCGCAAGATATTTTGACATATCCATTTCCCCATGCCGCATTCTTCTGGACACCTGCATCGGTAGGAGGATTGGGTGTCCATCTAGGACCGGCCAGAAGTTTCAACTTATGGATGGCAGATGCGTCCCGCAAGGGAAGTTCGTCAACGGCTACCACCACGACACGCTTGGCAGTCGCTGGATGCTCTTCTCCCCCATAGTCAATAGAACGTACAACTAGAGGTGTCTCCGGGGTTGGTGGAATGAACGGTTTGCGGTATGCTGTACAAAATGTCAAATTTCGTCCGAGGGAACACAAATTGTGGGATATTCACCAACGAGCTTAGGCATTTCATGTTCTATCAGCCTCAAGTAATATAGAACCCGGCGCTGTTCCCGCAGCATGAGATGGCCTGCTGAGGACGTATCGTCATCGTCAAAGTCATCGTCAAGCAAGTCAAAGGCTTGGTCTGCAGTGAGTTTCTCCTCCGGCTTTGCACGTCGTGCGAGGGCGGCCGACGAGGCAGAGAAAAGACGATGTGATGATGTAGAGGGAATTGGTTTATGGGAGAGGACGCGAGTACGTGCGAGGCGGGCCAGACGCGACGCCATTTTTGTCTAAACCGTCGAGGACCGCAAAATCCGTGACAAATGCCGAAGGTCAAACAACCAACAATAATACCCGAATCCTGATAAGATCCAGCACTATGGTTGTGAGTCGCACCCGCAACGCTTGTGTATAAATGCACTTAGCTGCGTTTTCTTAGTTTCTCAAGCTATCAATACAGGCTGAACTCGAGAATGTTTCTGAACTCAAGCCTGCTTCCCAAGACTTTGAATATTTCTTCCAAGTTCCGTTATTTACCATCATCGACATCTCGACCTCATGTTCTCTTCAATAGGTGAAGTGTAATAGCTGTCACGAAGTCCACCCCAAGCTTGTTTCTATGAATCGCAGAGTATGAATCCTACTTTCCTGTTACTTTACGTAATGGCCATGGGTCGTAACCAATTCTTCAAAGGAAGAACGTGAGGTCACAGGTGGGAAAGGCAGCAAAGCAAACTTCGTGTGGCGCTGTGGGATGTGTACGTCTACAATTGAATTCTCCCTTCCTCCATTGGTGCCTATCTGCCGCCCTCAGGCAAGCGCGAAAGCTCCGCCAAATTTGATTCTACCCCCGTCCACTCTTACAGCTCCGAAAACGGCCAGCTAGCGCCACTACTTGTCATTGAATGTCGAGGCCTCGAATTCATTGGATTCGATCCAAGGGTAGGTCTTTGCGCAAAGTTCAGTCGACGTTCTTAACCAATTTCAGGGTATATGGGAATGTAAAGGAACAAATGGCACAGTTTTCAGCGATATTGATCTCGGCGAGGGTGATTGGAATGACTACGATGAGAAGGTTCTGCCACACTATTCACATCTTACTCCATACACTGAACATGAGTTTACTCTCGCATAGGCCGCGCTTCCCGTTAGTATTACGGAATTCAAGAGTGAATGGAGTAGAGCATGAACCCAAGTAGATTCAATTATCAGAATGTATATGGATTGCACTCCACAGCTTGCGTCTGGACGGAACTCTGTTCTATCCCCAACAGCCCAGCACCCATATGTAACAAAGCCTATTTTTGGTTGGACCGTCAGAACCCCTTACACGGGACGAACAACTTTGTAGAGTTCTTCTAAATCATGAGCAAGCCCAGTGAAGTCTTTATCTCTTACCTTGCAAACCTCGCACTAGCAGAGAACATGATAAAAAGGAGTAGATTACACAAGGACTTGACCGGAATCCTGTAACAATGAGGGTCACGGGTATTAGGACATTAGATTGCTACAGATGATGTGAGGATAGCGTGGAGGCTATGTTGGGTGAATGGTATAAGCCAAAGTGATATGAATTGTAAACCTAAACAAGTGAACGATGAATGCGAGATGGGAAGATGAGTACATGTGATAGATGATAGTAGTGGATTCAATCCAATTTAAAAGTCCGTGAAAATCCATCCCGGTGGGAGAATGAGATATGGATGCCTCCGTAATTCTGTCGCAGAAGGCCGCTTGTCGGGATCACTATTCGCATCATTCAGACAGGATCCGGTAGTTGGAAGACTGTATACTCACATTGCAAAACATCTCCGTCGGAAATCATCAGCCAGCTCTGACAAGTGAACTTCAGGGGGAACAGGAGGAGGCTGTTTCGACTGATATAACTGGATTGGATATCAGCATGATTGAAAAAATATTTCAAGCCAGAAAGCATGCCTTGAACATCACAGCAACTACCTCATCACCCATCCAAGGACGCGAGCCTGCCCACATTTCAAGTACGACACAGCCTACACTCCATATGTCGGCCTTGAAATTATAGCCCTTTTTCTGCGTATTGATAACCTCTGGAGCCATCCAGAAAACGGTTCCCTTCATAGCCGTAAAGGCCCCTCCACTGGCGTCGTCTGTTCTTTTGGATATACCGAAATCTGAAATCTTACACACCCCACTCATTTCGACAAGAATATTATCAGCCTTTAAATCCTGCAAATGACCAAATCGTAAATTGAGCATATATGAACCAAAAAGATATGTCCATACCCGATGGAGAATGCCTTTGGAATGGAGATACGCCAAACCATCTAGAATTTGCCCCGTGAAGGACTTTGTAACCTCTTCTGAAAACTTGCCATGCTTTAAAAGGCAGCTTCCAATAGACCCGCCAGGAACGTATTCAAGGAAGCTAACAGCCAGAGCATAAATAAGTGACTCATTGAGATGACAAGCAAGTGACTCACATGCTCAAGTTTTCTGGTGTTTCCTCAAAACCCAGATATTGCACAATGTTGGGGTGATCAAGGTCTTTTAATGTCTCACTTTCCATTTTAAGGGCTTGTACGACACTGATTTGACGCGAATCGCTTTTGTCACTAGCAGTTCGAGGTATTTCAACTTGCTTGACAGCAATCATTTCTCCAGTCGTTGCATTGAGCGCCAGATAGACCCGTCCGTAAGTTCCTCTACCAATCAACTCTCCTCTAACCCATTTAAACGTAGCTGTATCTAAACTTCAGTGAAGAACACCCAGTTAGTTTGAACGAATGCCACTTACTACCATTTGTAGGAGAGTCCGGTGCTGTATGACGCACTGACACCAATTTTCCCTGCGCAGGGGTGACCTCTTCCAATTTGCTTCCCCACAATTTGGTGCTGCGTTTCCTGAAAACATTGGAGTAGGAAGCAGCGTCGCCGCGCGAAGACCGATCGATCAATCTCTTGTGCTCCTCGGCGACAATGCGGATCGACTTTTTATTACGCGTACGTATTTTCTCTCTCTCTGAAGGTGCAGGAGTCGGAGGGGCAGGTATTACTGGCTCCACCGTTGTAGGAGAGGTTCCACCAGAGCTGGCTTCAATGACCGGTTTATCAAGATCATGTTCGGGGAAGAACTCTTCAAGTCGCTCATACACGTCTTCGGGAGGAGGACGCGGAGCCCACGTTGAGCTCTGTCGATCAGCAAAGGTACTGCCTCTTGGGCCTCTTGACTGCTGTGGCTGAGCTAGATGAGGATCAGGTTTTAATGGAGTGGACGGCCGACGAACTTGTGAAAGCGGGGGAGTTGCAAAGGATCGTGGTTGCAAGTTTTGCAAATTCAAGTTAGAAGACGACGGGCTAGCCATCTTAGTCTGTACTTTCAGAGGCAGGCGCAAGATGGGCAGGGTTTCGTCTGTTTCAGCTGTCGGACGTTTCTTCCAGATGGACGTCCCATACTCATCGAATTCGACGTCTGAACCTGATTCTGAGTTGAACGTCGTCTCATATATGTCAGGCGTGGCTGGAGGTAGTGGCGCATCCAGCTTCGGAGTCATCCCTTTCACCTGTGTGCGTGACGCAATGAGGGTTCCTTCAGAGGAAGCATTTAGTGTCTCTGTGAACAACTGTCGATCTTCTGGCCGCAAAGTTGCCTCTGAACCTCGATACAATTCGTGTAAGGCATTAATTTTGCTGTCCGACGTCGACGGTCGCGAAGAACCGATCTGATCCCGGTTTGGATTTAGCGGGCTTCTTGGACTAATTGGAGTATGCGGTGGTGTTGAGTAGGAAGTCTCAGCTCCGCTTTGCATATCTAAAGACCTATCAGAGCGACTTGATTGGCTATTTTCCAGTCGGTGAGCGGAGTATGGGTGACGACCAGGAGAGATAGCTCGTGGGGACTGAACATTGTCTTCTGGATCTGCTCCATTACACGTGGGCGAATGAACACGATTTCTCCGTAAAGTGGACGTCGACTCTCCCAATGCAGATTGGGGACGCGTATATGGATCTTGATTAGGTGGCACTATATTGTAGGATGTGCTGCGAGGATTGAAGCCGTCTCGTCCCAAGTCGCCAGTACTGCCATGTGAAGATCCATGCATAGGTAAAGGTCGTCGAGAGTCGTACGATCTAGGTACCCCCAGGATATGAGAAGGATATGGGGGAATGGGGGGCGCGTGAAGCGGCGTAGGACGGCCCACAATAGGTGGATGACGCCGCATCGGACTCGGTTGTGATGTGGTCGGATGGTTGAAGGCACGGAGGTTGTCTACGCTTTTACTGCCTTTAGCCAAGCGGTTCCATGGGTTAGTCTTGGAAGGATTTGATCTTGGCTCCCCCCTCCAGGCGAAAAGTTTAGGTGGTAGAGGAACACCTGCAGAAGGGCGTGTGGGAGGTGGACGTGTCTCACGTACCTCACGCGCGGGTGATGGAACTGGAGGTGGATGTCGAGGAGGAACGGGAAGGGCAAGGGAGCGGCCACTGAACGGAGATGTCACACTGGGACGTGAAGGCTGTCGGGCAGCGGATTGAGATGACGAAACAGTGGCAGTTGTCTCTGACATAAAAAGCGTTGGGTCCTGATCGTCGGAGCGACTCACAGGAGGTTGTACAACTACC
>QGOA01005937.1:0-12189 GCA_003313075.1 Termitomyces sp. MG16
GGGTTCCACGAGTTTGCTCAAAACTCTGGACACGACGGAATACAACGTCGTAAGTCTCTAAATTCTCCTCCATCCGATCTCTAATCTAGTTACAGGTTGTTATCAGCCCGAAAAACTTCTTCTTGTTCACACCGCTATTGCCCAGTGTTGCTGTTGGCACTCTTAACCCGCGTTCTATCATTCAATCCACACGTTATATCACCCGTCATAAGGCGCGCGGTGTCGCTGTTATCGAAGCTGAAGCAACAGATGTTGATGTAAGTCTCTCATCATGTTATTCAATCACCTTAACCGACAAACCGAATCACATAGCCCGTGAACAAGACCGTCACGTTCGTCGGTACGATACCATAAGCTTATTTCATCAAACACGACATTAATCTCAGTGTCTAGATAACTCCGAGGTCCAGGGCGCAACTACCCAAAGAAAGATCAACTTCGACTATCTCGTCATGGCTGTCGGTGCTGAGGTCCAAACTTTCGGTATTCCTGGTGTTAAAGAGCATGCATGCTTCATGAAGGAGCTTGCTGATGCTGAGAAGGCGAGTCGCCCTTCTTCTATGATTAGTCAACTCGTTGACCGTGACGCAGATGCAAAAACGTTTCATGGACTGTGAGCAAGCCGAAAGATATTAGATTGTGCGATATTCATCATTTCTGTAGGCATCGAAACCGCAGCATTCCCTGGACAGTCCAATGAAGAACAAGAACGATTGCTCCACATGGTAACACCCGTTTTTCTTTTCGCGTGGCGATTTGTACTCAAAGCCTCCTTTGTACTTAGGTTGTCGTCGGTGGTGGACCCACTGGTATTGAGCTCAGTGGCGAGCTGCATGACTTCCTCGAGGTTCGCTCTGACGTCGCTCTGATTCACAAGCTTCCAGCTAAAACATCTCGCGTATAGGATGACCTGAAGTTCTGGTACCCCGAACTGGCAAACAAGATCAAGATTACGCTCGTCGAAGCCCTTCCATCAGTCTTACCCATGTTCAGCAAACAACTAATTGAATACACCGAGTCGACCTTCAAGGCAAGCAAGATCGATATCATGACCAAGACCATGGTCAAGGAGGTATGTTACCCATTTTCCGCCAACAATAGCATCATATACTTCAACTCTATTCCATTAGGTCAAGACAAATAGCGTCGTTCTTCAAATGCCCGACAAATCTATCAAGGAGTTGCCTTGTGGTATGGTTGTCTGGGCCGGTGGCAACAAAGGCCGCAAAGTCTCCAACGACCTCATGGCGAAATTCCCCAAAGACCAAACCAACAAACGTGGCATCGTGGTCGACGGTACGTCGCTCCCTTATTTCTTTCCAGCTCAACTCACTAACAACCCGCTTCCTCTGTTCCAGAATACCTCCACATGAAAGGCGCCGACGGAATTTTTGCAATTGGCGATTGCTCCGTAACGCCCTATGCGCCCACCGCACAGGTCGCCTCCCAGGAAGGCGCGTATATCGCTCGGATGCTCGTACAAATGGCGAAGAAGGAATCGCTGGAGAAAAAAGTACCCGCTCTCGAGGCTGAACTTCGTAACGCCACGACGGATGAAGACCGTAAACGTATTGGGTCCGAGATCGAGGCTGCCCAGAGCCAGATGGCCAAAGTCAAGCTCAGGCCATTCCATTACTCTCATCAGGGATCTCTTGCGTGAGTATCACACCCTTGTCCACATGTAGCCAGAGTGATTAATTGCTAATGCCGTGTAGGTACATTGGCTCCGAGAAGGCAATTGCGGATTTACCGTTTATGAACGGTAATATCGCCACGGGCGGTGTTGCAACCTTCCTCTTCTGGCGCAGCGCATACCTCAGCACGCTGTTCTCTCTTCGCAATCGTACTCTCGTTGCCACAGACTGGATCAAAGTAAAACTTTTCGGCCGGTACGTTTCTCCTTTCCGTAGCCCGTGTCGTGTTATTCATGGTCGTCTCAGTGACGTCGCTCGGGACTAGAAAGATTCATCATGATTCTACAAATTCGGACTATCGCTCTCTTGGTTCTTTATCCTTAATTTAAATTTGGTATAATAATGATCGTCCTCTATAGACCAAGACCTTCCTGTGTAGCGCGTAACATAAATTGGTTTTCTTGTTCGTGGCATCTCGTTTGCATTAGATATTCGTGTAGAGACCGGTTTGTAATAACACTAGAAAAATACATATATCATCTGTACTAGGGCAATTGGATCGACATTATCAGAAATGCTACCCGGAAGAGAAGTGGGACAAGATAAATCATGATGTAGTGCTACATCTCCCATTTCAGATACTCATTAACGCGTCAAACGTTGCGACCAGAAGTTTTGCGCACAAGTCAAAGATTTCATAGCAAAGACTGAACGAATAGACTTACACGCGCCTCCTCAGGCCTAGGGCATCACTCGCTCGAACTGCTTACCTCCATCATTGAACATCGAACGTCGAACGCCTTTCGATTCCTCGTATTGGCAAGGGAAACCTTCGATGCCCTCCCCGTGCACCTGGGTGGATACGAACCGACCTTCTGGCTGTGCGTGCATTCTACAGTTCTGGATAATACAATACGTGCAGCGGTGTTGTGTTTCCTGGGGGTTCACGAACGCTCTAAGGAATGGATTACAGTGTTTGGAAATATACGGGGGAGGGGGGGACTTGAGGATTTTGTTGCAGGTGTGAGTACTTTGCTTGGCTTTACTCTACTCGTGAACTGAACTCGCAGCGACTCTCCGTTCCAATGGCTTGAAGTAATCACGCGCCCTCCCCCCCACCGTTCGTCGCCCTGTGTGTACATACGTTCGGCCACCTGTCTAATATACGTCTCAATCCCATCCATCCACCCTAAATAATTAAACACTGACGATCTTTCACCCGGCCGCTTATTGCTTATCCTGCCATACTTCGACTTACTTTAATTATTCCCTGTAAGCTCTGATGGCACACACGGATGATCGGTAATTTACAAAGTCATAAATCTGTATGTTGTGGTCGTCACTTGTGGGTGCTCAACTTTACCTTTACTTTACCCCTTTTACTTACACGGACACGGAAAGGAAAAAGAATGCGGCCCTCAAGACCCGCTTGTACTTGTATCCGCTGTGTGCACACATACATATTCGAAAGCTAGACGCCGATATCGAAGAATCAAATTAATGTTATGGGCGCCGGCCGGTGCTGATAACGATAACGGTCCAACAGACGAGAAGCGAGAGGTACGAGGGGACTTGTGAAAGAACGGTGGCGATGGTGACGATGATAACGGTACCAGTAAGCTTGAACAGGGTGAAGGGTGGAGAAGGTGGAGAAGGTGGAAGGAAGCGAAAGTCAAAGCCAAAGGAAAAGGAAAACAGAAAAGAAGCGTGGATAGGTGTCTCAGCGTGCAGGACGTACCCCTGACCCTGCGACTGACTTTGCTACATAGCTAGTAAGCCGGGGAAAGCATGGGCTGGCAGGTAGGTAGGGTGGAGGTGGTGGAGCTATTTGAGTCGAGTCGACGTAGCTACATAATCTTCGCGATATTGATTACTTGTTCATGGTTCCTGTAAGTATCGTAATGTCCCATCATATCGATGTCGTAATGAACGCTTGAATTTGGGTTCGGTTCCTCTCAAGCCAGTTCAAAGTTGCTTGATGAGAAGCGATAGATGGAATATTCCAAGCTCGTGACAGCGGGCCTCGAAGTCTGGTTCCAATGGAGTGGATGAATACACAAAGCGACGAAAAGGGGCTTTGGCATAGGTAATCCTACCCTAGCTTAACCAGACAGTTACGGAGATGACGACAGGGCGGAGTACTTTGAGAAAGAAGCCTAACCTCCGTGGAAGTTTAAGAGATGAAATGATCACAAATTGCAGACTGCCGCGGCGCAGGTATGAAACAGACATGATTTTTTTCCAAGCGGAAAACCACTCTCAAACTTTCTTCCAACTTGAAGAGGATCCATCTGTAGTTTTCGTCTTGAGGTTTGGATATATATAGCGTTAGAACAAGCTTGAGCGGTTTTGTTGGGTTTTCATCCTATCGCATTTGACTTGCGGAGAATTCGAAGCTTATAAGTATCAGCACATGTCTTGGATTGACATTCATGAGACCTCTGAAGATAAGCATTTCCAACATGAGGCGCCCCGGTGTCGCGCGCATCTCATCTGATAATCGTCAATAATAGATTCCTTGTCACCTGGGCTTCTACATTTTCCCGACCCGACTTCTCTTTGCTCCTGACTCGGAGACGGCGTTTGGGTCGAGAATCCGACGTTGCCTATGCATGGATTTGCGTCGAATGAATACAACGCTTTGCCACATTAAAGGTTGACACTCCTCCCTCCTTGGTTGCAACAAGGGGTGCTTCGAAGGTTGTATGTATTTATAACGCTCTAATATTAGGGGTGGGCTTGGTGACAACGCCGCTGCCAGCGCCCACTTATGTGTCCATGTGCCAAGGACAAACTGGCAGAGGATAGGATGCGTAGAAACTGGCATCGAGACAAAAGTGTGTTGCGATGGCATTTCGAGGTAGAAGGGATGGAAAGAAGGAAAACAAGACGGGGGAGAGATATGTAGTGCCATATGGGGCAACGATCGAGCCTTGCGGAAAACAGGACGTGGTTCATGCCAGCCATGTCCCTTAGAAGGACCGGAACTATAAATTTAAACGACTTGGCTTTCTCCCTCAGTGTTACGCCCCATCATGACCTCGAGCAGCACCATAACCCCTGTCACTCCTTCACTGTCCTCCACTCAGGCTGAGGTTTTCGTGTTCCATGTCACTCTTTTCCTTCTCTCGGCCATTGGGTTCTATGTCCTGCTCCGTCTCCCTCGCGCCTTTGCTCGTTTCTGCCGTCCTTCTGAATGGCTAACCGGCCACATTTTTTGGCACATTCCATACCGCAACACTCGTGCTCAGCGAGTTTACGCCAACAATCCTAGAAACAACTTTTCTTCAGAGACCTGCTCCGCTCCAGAGACGAAGGAGGCTGCCTCAGATGACTCGCACACTCTCTATGTCCACAACAACAACAACAACAACAAGTCGCAGCACCAGGCCCAGACTGCGTTCGATCTACCCCCGCACATTGTTACCTGCCCCGCATTCTTGCAGAGGCTCGTCCTTCTCCACCGCGTTCGCCTTTCTCCAGGCTTCTCTGTCTCACAGGCAGCGATCATGGCTTGCTATTTTGCAGCTTTACTCTATGCTGGTCTCTACAAGTCAAGTCCCTTCTCTGATCCCGTCCGCGCGGGATGGGTAGCTGTATCGCAGCTTCCGATCGCCATCGCATTGGCAACCAAGAACAACGTTGTCGGTTCGTTGATGGGCTTCACTTATGAAAAGGTCAGACTAGTCGGCTTTTCGTCATCTCCGAGGAGTTCATAACCTATCATATTCTAGCTCAATTACCTGCATCGTTTTGTCGGTCAGCTCATCGTGATCGCCGCTAATATCCATGGTCTGGGCTACTGTAAGCTTTTGTGACACTTGCTCATTTTCCATACCGATTCTTCCCCAGTCTACAAGTGGTCCATCGGCGGTACATTCCAGCACTCGATCCAAAGTCCCTCTGTCATCTGGGGTCTCGTTGGTCTTGTTGCCCTTGACTGCATGTTCTTCTTTTCCCTAAGCTTCTGGCGACACAGGTTCCACAATATCATGCTTCCCGTGCACATCACCGGTCTCGCTGTTACTATCCCCGCCGTACGATCCTTCTCCAAAAAAAAAAAATCCTCACTGACCCCACAAAACCAGATCTGGAAACACAAACCCTCCACTATGCGTTGGATGTGCGTATGCATCGGCATCTACGCCCTCGACCGCCTCTGTCGTCTGATCAAGACCCGCATGTCCACCGCGACCATACGCCCGCTTCCCGAGCTGAGCTGCACCCGCGTCGAAGTGCCGCACATCAACGGCGGCTGGCGCGCCGGCCAGCACGTCCGCTTGCGCGTGCTGTCCTTCGGCATGGGGTGGTCCACATGGACGGAGGCGCACCCTTTCACGATCGCCAGTGTCGCTGACGGCCAAGAAGGGATCGTCCTGCTTGTCAAGAAAAGCGGGAAATGGACAGGGAGGTTGTACGACATGGCTAAAACCAGCGGTTTTACCGAGGCAGGCCAAGGCCGCCGCGTCAAGGTCCTAGTCGAGGGTCCATACGGTTCGTCGTCCCCCCCCTCTCTCCGCCTCTCAGCCACTTACTTACTGACAACACCCCACACACATACACAGGCGGACCTTGTCACGCCATATTCGCGTCCTACTCCGCCGCCGTATTCATAGTCGGCGGCTCAGGCATCACCTTTGCGCTCTCCTCGATCCAGGGTCTCATCCGGGACGACCTCGCCGGCCGCTCCCGCGTAAAATGCATCACCCTCATATGGTCCATCCAGGACCCGTCGTCGCTGAACCCGCTCCTCCCGCGGCTGATGTCTATGATCCAAGAAAGCGCGTACACGCCTATCCACGTCTCCGTGCACTACACCCGCGCATTTGCGACGGGTGGGGGGACGAAGCCCCCTCGGCCGCCCGTCGCGCATCCCCGCATCGTGCTGAGCTCGGGCAGACCGCAGATCCTGAAGAGCTTAGAGGCGGCCCTGGCGCGTGCGGTCAGTCTCGTTGAGGACCCGAGAGACGACAGTCGCGTTAGTGGCATGTTGGTTGGCGTGTGTGGTCCCGTCGGCTTGGGCGATGACGTCGCTAGGGCCGTGGCGACTGTGGATCCTGCGAGACGGGATCAGGTCGGTGGTATTGAGATACATGAAGAGTGCGTTTGTTTTTTCTTTCTTTCTTTATTTGTGTGGTTGTGTGGACTTATATGCGTGGTGCCTTTTCAGGGTGTTTGGGATGTAAGTATGTAAGCGGCTTGGCGGCTAGCTATCCCCCTGGTTCATCACCTTTTCCTGGTTGATATCTCTCTATCATTATTCCTTTCTTATGCATTGTCTATAAATCTATCCGTTCCTCTTCACAACCTTTTTTTCAACTATTCGACATAGATGTACGTATATCATACAACGACAAACCGCGTTTGTCGTTGTGAACTCATGCCATCCCCCTTCGTTGACGAAGTCTTAGAAAAAGACGTCCATGTACATGTATTTTTGTGTATCCTGTACTGTTTAAACAGTATCCAAAATTGTATACTATGCTATATATGTGCTCAGGTAGTGGTAGGTATGGTATACAATTTGTGCCAGAGAGACGAGCGAACGAAAACAAAAACATTTTCATTTTTGCAGTACAAAAAAAGAAAGAAAAATTGAAAGCGCAAATGCGGACCCTAGCCCCAACTCACAATTGAGAAACGCATTGAGGAAAAGAAAAAGAGAAGGGACAAGGGACAAGGACTTGGAGTGAAAAAGGACCACAACGACGACGGAGTAATCCAGAAATGAAAGGAACAGACAAACTGGCCGAGGAGGCAACGCGAAAGAAGAGACACATGACGCATAAGGACCGAACAAATATAAAGAAAAAACCTAGGAATGCACAGTGTGGGAGAAATCTTTGGAAGAGCCCCAAAAGAATCCGCTTCACGCAAGGTCCAACGATGATTCAACTGTACCTGTCGATCGCTCGGGAGAGGGTAGGTATTCAAACGAGGATCACTTGGGAGGGATACATATATTGCCTTGTTTCTCGCGGCGCAATGAAAGGTATCGCGTCATTACTTTTTCTTTTTTCTCTTTGTGAAAGGGAGGAATGGCAAAGAATGGTTGTGTGCTATGTAGGATTGGAAAACCGCCGGCGAAAGAACCGAGTTACGAAAAAGTTACGAAAACGAACGAACGGAACGGTCATCCAACATACATATTGCCTGTTTCTCGCGGTGCAACGAAAATTGGTATCACTATTTTTTCTCTTTGTGAGAGGGACGAATGCCAAAGAGCGAAAGAACCGAGTTACGAAGAGTTACGAAAGCGAACAAATGTCGTCTATAACCATCCAAGTACATATGTACATATGTACATTGCTCGAACATGTCCGAAGTGAGTCACTTTGAATCAGAGTATCGTATATGTAACCCTTAGCATGTCGGCATGCTGCATGCTGTCCAATTTGTAATAAACCAACCGAGTAAGCTTTATTCAGTCCAAAAGCCGAATCGAATGACGACGGACCATACATAGATAAGCCGGGACGAAAATAGTATCACAGCTCCTTATATATCCCTGGTGAAGTGTCTACGTCGAAACCTAACCACTGCCATATTAGGCGTTCGTCGCCTTCCTGTCCCCATAGGTAATACATTGCACGCCGTCGTACAAGGAAAAGATGCTGCGGAAGATATTTGTAGATGCCTGTCATCACCAGGATGATAGTCGCAAAAAGTATGGTCACTGAAAAACATTTAAGAATTTCTTCATTTAACCAGCTGTACTGCTGGTCAATGCCAATGAACCAACGCACAGAGGAGGACCTTCTCCCAAGGTTCGAGCAAGCTAAAGACGAACGTGGACTCGAACCATACCCTACGACGCCAGAAGAATACAGCAATTGGAGATTGGGGCTTTCGTGTCGCAGTCAGGTCAGGTTTGGGCTTCGGCAGTGCGTGAGCAGGCGATGTAGAAAGACTCATTCGTGAAGAGGCCTTGGTCGTGGCAAGCGGATGAAAACACACCACCATCCAATAAATTGATATACAAATGCGGCAATCATTTCTCACAGCTTTCCCATCATTCCAGCTTTCCTTCTGTCATTAGAGACCAGCCATTGCGTCAAAGGACGTTCGTCGCCGCCCCAGAAATAATATACCGCCCGTCGCTGCATTAGCGTAAGTTGTTGAGGAAGGTATTTGATGAGGCCCGTTATGACGAGAACAAGTGTTATCGCGAATACAATGACTTATGTATTCGTCAGTTAATCAAGGGCGCAAGAGAAACCACAAGAGAGCGCACGTAAGACATATTTCTCAGAATCCTCCATTACACTCAACGCGAACGTCGCCTCGAACCACATGCGTAGACGCCACCAAAAAATTGTCCATTTAGAGTTGGTATTTGGTCTGCGCGTGAATGAACGGTCAGGCTTCGGGGCGGGAAGCTTATCCATTACGACGATTTTTGACATGGCTGGAAATAGAGGATAGACTTAGACATATATCTCATTTGTATATGTGAAAGGGTTCTATATTATGGCATCTTGCTGAGACAATCTCCTTTTCTGACATGAGGCATGATTAATGCATGATTCGCGGTGTTTTTCTGGACGCCTAATGACGCATCATCATGATTTATCGCAATATCCCAAGCTGAACAACGAGCTCTCGCGGTCCTCGTCATTACTGACATTGGGTCATCTCCCGTTCTTCTGGCTGCCTCCACTATGGTTCGATCAATGTCGGCGTGTTCAGCCAGTGAGTTTTTACATGCAACGAACGGTCGTCAAATACGAACATGACACTTCATGTTCAATTTTGGTTGCCGTTATTTACGAATTATCCGGTATCACAAGAGGCCATGTGCGGAACTCACCCCGGAAGGGTCAATTGCTCAATAATATTTATGAATGCTGAAAACATTCGGGATTGACTGCTATCGATATCCCAAGTGCTAGCTCCTTGTCTAGTAACTACTTCTTTGAGATTGACCAGTTTTCTATTTTCCCTACATCTTGAGAACACATAAAACACATGTGAGATCAATTTTTGGCGACGGAATTGGAACCCATCTTGAAACAGGTTCTCATCTTGTTCGTCTGTTCACATAATGTGTAACGTCCGGCACGGCCACTTGCGGTAGTTTGAAAAGACTTCTTGTTGTCTGTACTTGGTATAAAAGAATGATCACGTTTCATCATTCGAAAGGATTATGCAACTTTTAGAGATTACGATTATAGAGTCGATATTGTTCATCAAGCCGATCCACCATTACCACCATTACCACCGTTTCCCCCATTCCCTCCAGAACCTCCGTACTTTCCTCCTCCACCATTTCCACCATTTCCACCATTTCCGCCGTTGCCTCCATTCCCACCATTACCACCACCTTTGCTATTTCCACCGTTGCCGCCGTTGCCTCCATTCCCACCGTTCCCACCTTTTGCGTCACCCCACCCGTAATTGCTACCACCACCATTACCACCGTTGCCACCGTTACCCCCGTTACCCCCATTACCCCCATTACCGCCCCATGTGTTTCTTGATCCTCCACCGTTGCCTCCGTTTCCACCATTCCCACCGTTGCCTCCGTTGCCCCCATTACCTCCACCGCTGTGAGGATTCCACAACCACCAGTTGTCACCATCCTTCCTCCAGCCACCATTCCCTCCATTCCCTCCATTCCCTCCATTCCCACCGTTACCACCATTCCCACCATTCCCACCCCAGTAATACGAAGGACGGTAGGGTTTCCACGAGTTCCAGCGAGAAGGCTGGTCCCATTTGTTATGATAGTTGTAGTATCTATCATCGTAGTAGCCTCGCTACAATTCAAAACTTATCAGCAATAGATGAGATAAATGTTAAGAATCACGTACTGGTGAAAGTATATGGCTATCGTCGGTAGTAGGTGCACCCATTGAAGGTGTGATAAGAGCCGCATGACTGAGGATGGCAGTAAAAACAAAAGCAGAGAATTTCATGATTGTAAAACTGGGGAGAGTGTTGTAAAGCTCGTATGATTTTATGATGAGCTGAGATGATGAAGTCCATGGTTAACTTCCTCGAGTCTTTATACATGAGGGAGGCAGTGCACTATAGGGTTGAAATTGACGAGGTGTGTCCTGGACGGGTTTATGTGGCGTTAGGAGATGTCTTACATCACTTTAGGAGCTTGAGTAACCCACATGAATGACAATTTTGCGCCACATCAGAGATCGAGAATAGGAGACAACGGTAACGGTTCATGCCCGAATAGGAGAGCATCCTAAGAAGAGGGGGGAAAGGCAATAAATGGTGTGAACGTGTCACCAGTCATTGTGCGATCATGGAATTACATGTCGTATCTGGTGTTATCTTCGATGATAAGTCAGAAACATGATTATTGGAAGGTACAAAATGATTTGTGATTTGCTGCAAATACAGGCATTGGGCCGGCTAACTCAGAGCAGATGGGGAGCAAACAAGTGGCGTGACTTGGAGGAGGATATCCTCATGCTTGCATAGACCACGCTAGTTTCAAGACGGATTGCATCGTGTTTTGTAACGGATAGTGTGCTGGAAGCGACTGGTCGAAGAAACAGTTTCAAACCTCTTTGGATGTGATTCCGATAGCTTATATTCCTTGAAAAGAATATACGGAGAGAGGCTGGGTGGCCGATTCCTTGAAAAAGAAAGGTCGAAGTGATTCAAATTACATAATTTTGGTGCCGACATCATAGAGAACAGCAAGTGTGGTGTCAAGGCGAGATGGCCGAGCGGTCTAAGGCGCCAGACTAAGGCCAAAGCAGCAGCTGCTTACCAATTATCTGGTCTTTCGGGGCGTGGGTTCGAATCCCACTCTCGTCAAATGTTTTTATTTCGTTCCCCCCTGACCCGAAAGAGGAACAGAGACCCTGGGACTGAATTCTCGTAACAGGAGGTAGGGTACATTAATAACATAGAGAATTGACAATTGAAAGAGAAAAGGGAAAAAAAGTATTACAAAACTTAACACGAGGAATCACCAATTCAGGTTCGCTTTCCTGCAGTGCAGTACTATATCTATCTATATATGAACATCAAGACGTATCTAGCACTACTGTAAGGTGCACTCAAGGTGTGGTAACAGATAGACCTGGTTAGCCTTGACAAGGAATTTTGCTCTTTCCTATCTTGTCTTCCCCCTGCAACTAGGAATAGCACATTTCTACAAGCCTGGATTTCTTCAAAAATGTATGCCTCTTTCTGCATCGTCACAAAATGACATTTACAAGATAACCATTGATCATGATACAGACCTGGATGTTTTTTTTTGGAAACAGCGTTTTGGTTACAGTATGGCGGACAAGAAAAAGCATTTGACCATGACGGGGACTGACAGGTAACTTCACACAGATGCAAGCACACTCGCTATTGAAATTCAAGGGCACATGTACATGTGGCTCATTCACGCACTTGATAAATGATGTGTCTCTTGTTTGCAGTGTGTACTTTTCGATGGATAACTCACTGATATATGGCTTCAAGGTAGAAGAAGGTACAGTGTCAAAAGTCATATAGCCAACAAAGTGCAATCGCGTAAGTACTGGCCTACGTACATGATGTAGAAGAAGATTCATATAGGAGCGCCACAGCAAAT